>OVAU01001754.1:0-13965 GCA_900406315.1 Biscutella laevigata subsp. laevigata
GAGATATTTAATTTAAATCATTGTAGAAAATAGTTCACTATAAATTTTTAAGTAGAAAAACTTTGTTTTAATAAAATAGATAATGTTTATTCAATTAAAAAAAAATCTACATTGGTTTGGTTCAATTAATGTTGTTCGGGTTTTGAATTTTGGTTTCTTAAAAACTTGTCCATTTGGAAAATTTCTATAGTAATTTGATTTGGTTTATTTTTACATAAAATAATAATATAATAATAAATATATTTCAATAATAAGTATTTTAATTAGTATTTTTATTATATATCTAATTAAATATATATAAATTTTAACTAGTTTTTGTTAACCATTTGATTTAATAGAATATAGTTTCGGTTCGATTTGGGTATATATTTTTAATATTCATTTCGGATTTTAAAAAAATCTGATTTGGATTCAATTTGATGTATCTGGTTCGGTTCTATAAACTATTATTCGGTTCAAAAATTTTTACCATTCTAGTGAGAACATTCATGCGATCTGACGGTAACAATCAGGTACTTCGAGGTTCACCATACAGATGCAACTTGCGCCATAGATAACGAGACACGTGAGTGTACAATCAGATACAGCCACATCTACGATACACACGATGTATCATTTTCATTGCTTTCGTGTCTTTACTCTTCAACCACTAATAGCACGCCACGTAGTGACTTGAAAGAAGAATTCGTCGTTACGAAAACTAGTATCCAAGCAGAGCAAAAGAGACCTTTCTCGAGAAGACAGATACTTAAGAGAGAAGCCATGTCCTCATCCGTGAGCAACGACGATTCACGACTCGATTCTAATCGTTCGACGGAACTAGATAGCGGAGATGGAGGAAGCTACACACCTGCTCACGAGTCTCGATTCCAGTCGCAGCGGTTTGACTCTTCCTTCTCCGATTTTGACGCCCAACCGGAGAAAGACTCAGCGGGCGGCGATTCGTCTCCTCCGTCAAACCAAGGGAGTTTCTCGTTGCAGAAAGAATCTCCGGAAATCCAATCTCCGCCGGTGGTAAACAGTCCCGATGCTACAAACGGTCCGATCTTGCCACCTCCATCGGTTATGGAGAAGGAGGAAGGTTTTGCTCTCAGAGAATGGCGAAGGTATAAAAATCTTCTTCGTGCATGTAGCTTTTGATCCTTTATCAAGACTGTTAGATATCCATTGACTAAGTCTAAACTCCAAACTTTGACCAAACATTGTTCCATAAAGTCTTTTAGTTTGTTCAATAAGTTTTTCTCCCTGAAACTGCAAGTTAATTACAATTACAACGACATGTGATTAGGCATGTGAAAAGTATTGTTGTGTATCTTCAAGGTTGAATGCTCTGAGATTAGAAGAGAAGGAAAAGAAAGAGAAAGAAATGGTTAAGCAAATCATAGAAATAGCAGAGCAATACAAGACTGAGTTCTATACCAAACGTAGCATTATCATCGACAACAAGAAGAAATCCAATCGTGAGAAAGAGAAGGTGAGTGACTGTCTCTGTAACTTGTGTGTTTAAGAGATTGTGAGTGAAATTCTCAAGCTTTTCTTTTGTTTACTGACAGTTGTTTTTGGAGAATCAAGAAAAGTTTTACGCAGAAGCTGACAAAAACAACTGGAAGGCGATTGCAGAACTCATTCCACGTGAAGTGCCAATTATAGAGAATAGAGGGAAGAAGAAGAAAGCTTCTATAACAGTGATTCAGGGAGCAAAACCTGGGAAGCCTACTGATCTCTCTCGTATGCGTCAAGTCATCACGAAACTCAAGCACAATCCACCTTCCCATATGAAGCCTAAATTGCTCTCATCGTCAGGAGCTCAGACTGAGAGTGAAGATGTTTTAGCTACAAAGAAGTTGTAGTTCGTGTTTTTGACAAGTTTTACCTCTTTCTCTATTTGTGTAAAAGCGTTTGTAGTTTCTTAGCTTCCTCATGTCCAGTCTCGAGTTTTGCTTCTCACACAGTTTTCAAACTTTGATGTATATATTCAATAAGCCAGGACCATGTGGTGTGTGTGAATCTTGTTCCTTGCTAGAAGAACTATGTTCTGTTTACGAACTTATCTTTAGGTTTTTTTCAGCTGTATTTGTTTGGTCTGATTTCAAGTTTCAATCAAATAGTAACCGAAGAACACTTGGTATACAACTTCTGTTCAAATGCTCTGGCAATTTTACACCAAAACTGATAAAATGACTAGGGAAAATTATACGATTTTGATAGAACCAAACCGATTTGAAATAGAAGGTACCAAATCTAAAATAAATTAATGAAATAACCGATCGTTCGAGTATTTTCGAGTTATGGATATTTTGGATATATTTTTTATTATTTTCGAATATTTTTGGATAAGTTACTCGGTGGTTTTCTGAAATTTTTGATTATTT
Source organism: Biscutella laevigata subsp. laevigata (assembly GCA_900406315.1). Classification (NCBI taxonomy): domain Eukaryota; kingdom Viridiplantae; phylum Streptophyta; class Magnoliopsida; order Brassicales; family Brassicaceae; genus Biscutella; species Biscutella laevigata. The sequence goes on from OVAU01001754.1 coordinate 2,373, forward strand.
TCAAGTAGTTCTTGAAAATTAACTAAATTAAACTATATCTAAAAAAACAGTTCAAAAACAAATATTAAAAATAATTGAAACCGAACCTACTCCGAATACATACCAGAAAATACTAAAATACACAAACGATTTCTAAATTTTTTTACCACGAATGAATTAATCATTTACTAAGCGAGGACCATGTGGTGTGTGTGAATCTTGTTCCTTGTTAGAAGAACAATGTTCTGTTTACGAGGACATGTTTAGGTTTTTTTCATTTGTATTGGTGTGGTTTCAAAGTCTCAATCAAATAGCAAACCAACACCAGTTAATCTACAACTCTATGGCAATTATACACCAAAATTTAGGTTTGGGCAAAATAACCAGAACTGAAAAACGGTATCGAATTTGAACCAGAGAAAAACAGTATCGAATAAGAAACTAAAAATGTATAATTAACTAAGTAGTTTTAAATATGAAACCATTGGATTGAAAAAAAAATTCCAATAGAAAAAACATGACGTCATCGTTTGCTTTATATATGGACTCTGCATTGCCGCTAGGGTTTCTTTCCACGAAAGATATCTTCGTCTCGATCAATCTCTCTTATGGTACTGGACTTTCTCTATTGTTTTTGATTTTTTTTTTAATTGTTTGTTACGAATTGGTTTTCTTTTTACGTTTTCCTTTCTCTCTTTATCTAACATTTTGGAGAATCTGGAGCTTTGCTTGGTTGATTTGAGTGTTTTTTCTCTCTCGGTTCTTCGCAATCTGAGACCAGTTTGTTATCCCTAGCTAGTACTATTTAGTAATTTTTTTAGCTTTGAATCTGTTCATATTCTTTGATCACTTTGTTTTTGTATGATTTTCGGTGAATTGATACTGATCAGTTTCCTCATTTGTTTGTTTTTTGGTTTTCTCTTCTCTTCTCTCTTTCTCTAGAGAGTAGTGTATGTTGATTCTGTTCTATCTTGAGTTTTCTCTTGACATGTTTGCTAAATATCTGAGGGGTTAAATGATCACATTATACTAGAATTTTATTCAATTCGTTGGCTCTATAGAGATGAAGACAGCAAAGGGAAAAGATAAGGTTAATAACACAAAGGAAGCCTTGAAGCCAGTTGATGACAGGTTAGTCTTTGAATTTGTATATTAGCATTGTCATTGCCTCTTGTTCCTTGATCTCAGATATAACCAAAAGCTCTGTGGCTCCTAATTTTTGTTCAGAAAGGTGGGAAAGAGAAAGCTGTACCTTGATCTAAACAAGCCCAAAAAAGCTCTTAGTGCCTTCTTTGTCTTTCTGTAAGTATTGTGGATGTTTTCCCTGAAGGAGATTCCTACTTGTATTTCCTTGAAGATCTTTCTCAGGTTTACAATTTCTTTTTGTTTCAGAGAAGATTTTAGGAAAACGTTCAAGAAAGAAAATCCAAATGTCAAGGCTGTTACTGTTGTAAGCATTTTGGCAGATTCTTAGAAATTTTAACACAATACACACAGTCTTTATTGGATGAAGTCTTCTGCATAGTCTCACTCACTCTTCCCTTTTCTTTGTGAAGGTTGGGAAAGCTGGAGGGGAGAAATGGAGGTCAATGTCTCAAGCTGTAAGTTTATGGAACTTCCCTACATGATACTGTGATGGGACTAACTGCTTCGAAAGTAAAGTCTATGGGTGTTTATGGAAACATTACTTGTGATCTTTAAACCAAAAAAAGCAGTCTCGTTTGAATTGACATGAGTTTCACCTCTTTCTTTTAAAGGAAAAAGCTCCATACCAAGAGAAAGCTGCAAAGAGGAAATTAGCTGCAATGAGGAAAGCTGAATATGAGAAACCAATGAAAGCCAATTATAATGGGGAGGTAACTATATCACTAAGCAGAGTTGCCTCGGTGATCCCGGTTAAGGATGAGCGTCTATCTCAAGACAATGTTGACCAAATTGTCCTAGAGGTAAATGCCCTACCAAATTTTATATTTAAGTCAAAACACTTTAAACACGTTTTTAATCCCAACTTTTTTATTGTAGCAAACTCTTGATAGGAAGGGACGAGAGCACGGGTTAGGACAGTATCATGTCAGTGTTCCGACTTTTTCTTCCGCTTGGTTAATGAAGTATAAGCAGGAGCTAGACGAATTAATGGTGGAAAATCAGTTTTTGAAAGATTTCCTGCGTTCGAAATTCGAGGATTTTCGTCCCCCGACTCGCCATTCTGGCATGCCACCACCACCACAAATTTAGTTTCCATCTTTTTTATTTATATTTTCCCTAATGCTGTCGTTTAACAAATTTTCTTGTTATATTTTTCTTTTAATTAAATATTTTTATTTTAAAATTAAATTAAAATATTTATTATTTAATAATAATTTAACAAATTATAATTCAATAGATAAAATTTTGCTTGCTTTTTAAAAATCAAATTCTAATGGGTTATAATGCAGTCGAAATATAACAATTTCATATGGTTGGATACTAGGGGTGGATGATCGGATATTCGGTTTGGGATATTTGCTTTCCTGAGAGTTTTCGTTTCGGGTTTCAGGTCTTTTTTGTTTTTAAAAAATTTGTCTATTCGGGAAAAAATTCCATATGAGTTTGATTTGATTTAGTTTGATTTTACCTAAAATAATAACATAAAAATAAAATAATTTATTAATTTAATTCTAGATTTAAAATATATAATATTTAATATTTTTGTTTTTAATATTTTTGTTTCATATTATTTAATATTAACTAATTTACTCATTTGGTTTAACTACCATTAGATAAACAAAATAAATGTTTTGTAACTTGAATGTCGACTAAATCATGCTTCCAACTTTTAATTCAACATTTTGAACCTATTAACTTATTTATATAACTACTTCATATCTTCTTATTACTTTCTTAGTTTATGTGAGGCCTTTTAAAATTATTTTTTTTTATATTTATACTATTTCATATCCGTTTTGAAAAAACCGAAGCACACAAAATATTGGTAATATTTATTACTAATTTAACTAATACTTCTTAAAATAATTAAATGTTTTATAGATTTTTATGTTATTTTTTATATTTTGGATATTTTCGGATATATTTTATTTTTCCAATATTTTCGAATAGTTTGGATAAAAGATAATTAAATTAAACTAGATAAAAGAATCGGTTAAAATAGATTCATTTCAAATACCGGATAAGTAATTGAAACCGAGCGGACTCCAAACTAATACAAAAAGTGTTAAAATAATTAAACGATTCCTAATGAATGCCTGCCAAGTCATAGTTCAGAAAAACGAAGGAGCTGATTTCGGTACCATATAAAATAATTTATTAGCAATTGGATTAAGTGAGGCCCATTTTGAGATGTTCTTAAAAGATTAGCTTCGCTTAAGATAATAATCGTAATAAAGTCAAAGCCCATCTTAGGACCAGCTGACTTCAGTCACATCCAAATCGTATCAAAGAACATCATCATCGTATCTCATCACATCATTTGGCGGCAACCGTTTCATCGCAACCGTTCAAATCAACGACCTTCCTTCACTGTTATATTCTCACCGGCTATAGCAGGTAAATGCACCTGTGATTTTAATTAACCGGCTTACGCCAATCCTAGGTTTAACAGGTAACCGGTAATAAGCATCTCTTTCTCTCTCACGCTCCTCTTGTTGCTCTTTCTCTCTTTCTATCTCTGTGATCGTCTTTTGTTCTTTTGATTCTGCATTTCTGCTAGGGTTTCTAACCACGAAAGTCATCGTCCACTAGTTTCGATTACTCTTACGGTACTGGACTTTCTCTATTGTTTTGATTTTTTCGAATTGGTACTTTTTGAGCTTTGAATCGATAACAGTTTTGTTTTCCCGAGTATTTTGTACTTTTTGAGCTTTGAATCTATTGATGTTCTTTGATCACTTTGTTTTCCACCTCTAATCTCTTGTGTAATTTCTGTATGATTTTCGGTTAATTGATTCTGATTAATTTCCTCATTTGTTTATTAGTTTTTAGATATTTGATTGCATTGACTTTTCCTGAGTTTGCTAGATTGATTTTTCTTATAGGATTGGGCTATCTTCTCTCTCTCTCTAGATAGTAGTGTATCTGTTGGTTCTGTTCTAAGTTGGATTTGCTCTGACATGTTTTCTAAATACCTGAGGGGTCAAATGATCATATTATACTAAGAGTTTTATTCAATTCGTTGGTTCTACAGTTTTCCGAGATGAAGACAGCAAAGGGGAATGATAAGGTTAAGACCACAAAGGAAGCCTTGAAGCCAGTTGATGACAGGTTAGTCCACAACCTCTTGCAAGAATCGGTCATTAAAAGATCATCCTTTTGAAGCTGTCTTTCACTTTGTATCTTAGCTTGGACAAAACATGATTTATCATTGCCATTGCCGCTTGTGATTTGATCTCAGAATCACAGATATAACCAAAAGCTATGGCTTCTATTTGTTTTGCAGAAAGGTGGGAAAGAGAAAGGCACCGGCTGATAAGGGTAATAAACGAGAGACTCGTAAAGAGAAGAGGGCCAAAAAGGATCCAAACAAGCCGAAAAGAGCTCCTAGTGCCTTCTTTGTCTTTCTGTAAGTATTGTGGATGCTTTTCCCACTTGTATTATTGGATTTCCTAGAAGATCTTTGTCATAATTTACTGGTTTACTGTTTATTTTGTTTTCAGAGAAGATTTTAGGAAAACGTTCAAGAAAGAAAATCCAGATGTGAAGGCTGTCTCTGCTGTAAGCATATTTGGCAGATTCCTTGAAATTTTTAACACGTACTTAGTCTTTATTGGATTATGTCCGCATAGTCTCACTCTTCCCTTTTCCTTGTGAAGGTTGGGAAAGCTGGAGGGCAGAAATGGAAGTCAATGTCTCAAGCTGTAAGTTAATGAAACTTTCCTACTTGATTCTGAGATGAGACTAACTGCTTCTTGAACGCTTTGTTTATGAGTTAAAGTAAAGTCTATGGGCGGTTTGTGGAAACATCACTTGTGATCTTTATACCAACAAAGCAGTCTCGTTTGAATTGACATGAGTTTTTCACCACTTTCTTTTAAAGGAAAAAGCTCCATATGAAGAGAAAGCTGCAAAGAGGAAAGCTGAATATGAGAAGCAAATGGATGCATACAACAAAAACTTGGTAAGCCTTAAGCCTTATCTAACCTATACAAGCACTTATTTTGGCTGGCTCTGATTTCCTTATCTCACATAGGAGGAAGGGAGTGACGAATCTGAGAAGTCTTTATCCGAGGTGAATGATGAAGATGAAGCCAGTGGGGAGGTAACAATTTCACTAAACGAAGTCGAGTTTGTTATATACAAAGCTTAACACATAATGTTTCTCTGCAGGAAGAACAATTGGAGAAGGGAAAGGCAGTTGAAGAAGAAGAAGGAAATGAAGATGAAGATGAAGAAGATGAGGAAGATGAGGAGGATGAGGAGGAGGAAGACTAAACTGGAGATAGAAATTAGATTTTGTATCTCAAGCATAACTGCGTTATAAAAGCAGAAGTAAGTATTTTGTAACGTATGTGTTGAAAACTATAGATCGAAATCTTATGTTGTTTTTTTCTTTTCGTAAGAAAGCGAAACAGGTGTTTTGTTTCGGTAGATTGTTTCAGCATTTTCTCCAACACGAACAATGTACTAATGTCTGCTTTTAAAAATCCTCCAAATAACTAAACACAAACTATGTTCATATTTAAACTCACCTTTCATATGCATCTCCAAATGATAACCAATCGTTTGCAAAACATGAACTAGCTGAATAAAGAAAGCAAACTAATACAAAATGTAAAACAAATCCTCTCTAGTAAAAATATTTCGACGGCTCCAAAATTTGTATTCCGAAAATTTACGGAATAGTTATGGAGTTTGGTCTCGATTGCGATTATCATCGTTGATCTTTTGAAGTTGTTTCCCACTCGTGGCTATAAGGCGTTTTACCATGTCGAAAGTTGTTAGCCTAATGCTGCAAAATAAAACATGACAATAGTTCAAGCTTCGTGTTGTACTAGATACATCTATCTACACTATCAGCCACATGTAAGATTATAAAGGCATCTTGTAAAAATGCATTGAGAATGCTAATTTCTATGTTTAAGAAAAGCCAAACCTGCTGTTTGGTAGAGTTTTCAATGCATTGGGTAAAAAGCCACGGTACAAGCCTATAAGCCCATCACGCTCTACGATTCCTGCACATCAGATGCAAAAGATGATCTCAGTTCAAAACTCTAAGTCTTTTGCTAGACACACGACATGATCAGATTTCAGATGATGGATTGCATGATGAAATAGATTTAACTTACCAGCGAATGCATCTTGGATCGATTTGTATGGAGTTCCTCTCATTTGCATTTGCCGTCTCACAGTGTCAAGAGGGTAACATGTCAGTGTTGCAATACCAGCTGAAAGAACAGCTGTGAATAGAGATGATTGTGCCTTTTTTCTGTATTCCTCCGGTAAAGACTTCTTCACCCTGTTGTCAATTATGTGGCAAAAAGGATATTAGCTCGGTTCAAAATTGTTTTTAAATGGAAAGAAAGTTCAGCAGACTCACAGATCGAAAATACAAAAGTTTACAGCAATATATGGAGCTATCCCCACCAGGGAAGGTCCCAAACCGTAATAGAAAGATGCAATTCCTTCTTCACGAAACATACTCAATGCAACCTGCACGAGTTTAGATTACAGTGTCTATAAATAAGTACACGAAGAGGACTTGTCACGCCTTGCATTTACATCAGAAAACCAAGGCAAATGAGGCATAACTATTGAGAATCAGAGTTTGAGTCCTTAATCAGATATGATAAAATGAAAAACTATTTCACCTGAGACATTGTTCGGTACCCTGGTTCAACTGCCAACCTCAATCTCAAAACATCTAGTGGGTATGTCATCTGCATAAGATGCAAGAATCAATTTAATAAAACTAACATATCTAAATGCTTGGAGCATTACATACTACACCCAAATGTTACTTGCATGCTAAAATTAACATGAAGAAAATATGATTACTAAAACTCCTACAATTCCAGATATATATATATATAAGAATTTAGTTTTCAAGTGGACAAAGAGGACCTTGTGCCTATTTTTCAGACATACATATATAAATCCATCATAAGCATTGGAACCTGTGCAGAGCCACTTCGAGGAGAGAGTGACAAACCATTTTAGCAAGCAGTAAACTCATCAAACCACAATTACTCACCAAAGTAGACGTCATGCCAGCACAAGCACCTGCCGCAAGTCTTCCAATTACTGAGAGCTGATCATTGTTACCTTTGAACAATTTCTGGATTCAAATTATTGAAAAATCAGTCAAACAGCACAAGCATAGAGAGACAGAGCGAAACAGTGTATAATTCTTGGTTTAGGCTGCATGGTGTAGTTTTTAGTACAGAGGAAAAAAATTACTAATGCAATCGAGCGAAGTTTCTTAGAGGCAGTCCAATTAACTCCCAGACGTGGTAACTGTGGTTAATCTAACTAAATTTAGACCAGAAGCATCGTTCAATATGCCATTTCAAGACATCTTATCATCAAAGAGATATGCTTTTTGTGTACGACAAGTAAGCTATTCGATGAGACAGACTCACCTTGTAACTCTCGTAAGCCAAAAGCTGGACTGCACTATAAGGTAATACTCTTATCACCTGATGTCACATTTTCAAAACAGTAACTCAAAGAGAAACTTCTGACATGTATAAAAACACAAGATTCAGAGCAGACAATTGGAGAACCTGAGGCAAATTTCCCTTCCAGTAACCTTTTATTCCTTCATCTTTACCTATCAAAGCGATTGCCTGTTGTTGATTTCCAATACTCTTGCATCAATTAGAACATGAAAGACTAAGGTAAGGGTGGAAACAAAAATGAACATGGACGCACAAACTACCTCGATAAATCCTATAGCCTTCTTTGCACTCTGCTGTCCAATTCGTATACCATGTGTCTGCAGATAAATCATGTTACAGTAAGTAAGAAGCAAGAATAAACTTCCAGTGAGATAAACACTTGTCAAGGTTCATCTTCATCTTCTGATTTATAAAGAACTAAAACACTAAGCCAGGAATTCGTAGGATCTTATCCATTTAACAGTCAAAGCATTCCCTAATTGCCTTTGTGTCTTCTTCTACATTTTCTGATGCTCGAAATTTTTTTGAACATAAAAATTCGTTTATATAAAAGGAAAAGTAGAGAGACAGCCAAAACCTGCATAAGAAGCTTAATACGGTCAAGTGGAGCCGTGACTGTTTTAGCGGCGGCTCCGGCAATAGCACCAGCGGCGAAGATGGCGGCATCCTTGGGGAAAAGAGCAAGGATAGCAAGAGGGTTGTTCAAGAGCTGAGCCGTCGTCGGAGCGAATTCCCTATGGTCGCACTTTTCCACCAAGGAAATGCAGGCGAATCTACCCAGACCGACATCTCCGCGAGCGGAATTTCGGAAGATACGGCGGCGAAACTGTACGGTTCCGCCTCCGGATAATTCCGGAGAAGAGCTGAGAAGGGAGGAACTGAGGGAAGGAATACGGTGAAATGTGAGAATCGCTCTGTCTTCTTCCATGGGTAGAAGGAAGAGATAAGGCAAAGGTTTTGTTTTCAAAAAATAACAAAAAAAAGCTGCTCTGTGGTTCCGTTATAAGTGGCGCCAATACATTAGGGCTCTCTCGAGGTTTATATTGGGCTTTTTGGGCTTCATCTCTTAATATGTGAAATCTTGAGGTAAATTGAAGTGAATGTCTCGTATATATCAGTGCAAGGCAAAAGAGAAGACCAGAAAATAGTTCATGTTACTCACTGAAAGAACATTATAATATACAAGATTAACATAAAAGACAACAAACAGAACAGCAGAAATGTGACTTCTTGAAACATAAAAAACTTGTCTTCATCAACCTCCCTCCCTGATTCATGCTGAGGAATCTCTCTGACAAGTGACAAGTCCTCTGTTCTTGATGAAGAATCAATCAACACTTCTCCCAAATTATTGTTCATGGGTTAAAGCCCCATGCCCATTTGGTTGATCTGTGAAACCAACTTTCACTTAAGCTATTTGGTCCATCTTCAATGATAAAATTTATGTTCGGGGTTTGCTTCAGTGACTTACTCTGAGGGATTTGGTCGACGAAGAAACAAGCGGCGATGATGACATAGCACAATGATAGAACCAGTCCCTTCATATAATGAGAAGTTCCATCCTAATCAATCCAAAAACAAACCATGGTTGATTACATTTCAGGGATAACTAAACCGAATCCGAGTCAAACGTTTACCTGTAAAGTCAAGGCTGTGATGACAATGGCTAAAGCTAGAGAGCTTGTTTCAAGGATACTGAAACTAAGCTCCATTTTGATTCCCATAATCCACGCAACGATCACACTCAAAGGAACCACGAACAAAGAAATCTGAGTTGCAGAGCCCAACGCAACTCCTAAAGATATGTCCTGCAATTATGACCATTCGAAAGAAAGAGATTTCATTTTCAAGTCATAGAAAACATCAATGTAGAAGATCGTAAAGCAAAGGAAACTGACGAGCTTGTTCTTGAACGCAAACATGATGGCTCCAGCATGCTCAGCTGCGTTTCCAACAATGGGAAGTAAAATGATGCTTATGAAACTCACTGATAATCCCCATGTATCCGACGCATCTTCAATGGTGGCTACAACATACTCTGATAGCAATGCGATGAGTATTGTCATCACAACGAGCCAAACAAGTCCACTCCAGAATCCTATCACTGGAGTTTCTTCAACACACACCTCATCATCATAAACATCATCATCATCGTCATCATCAGAAGCCACCGTTTGTGCCTCAAACAATTGGCGGTGAGTCCAAAACTGGAAGATGAGGTAAGCGATGTAAGCAATAAGCATGACTATGCTACTTATCCTCGAGAGATTCAGAGACATTTTGTTAATCAAAGAGGTCGATGCTTCTTCAGACGATGCATATTTGTGCAACAATGGGAGCAAATGACAGAGCAGACCCATTAGAAGCAAGAAGAAGTTCACGTCGGCTTGTCTCTGTAACAATTGACAAGATATATAACTTGGTTTAGCTTAGTTTTGGTCTGGTACGGTTCAATTCTGAATGTAATTGGAAAGGAACTAAACCGGAGATTGGAGAGCATATATATAAATGTACCCGGTCGAACCGTTGTTGGAGGTGGAGACTGAAGATACCACCAAAGAAGAGGGGATTGCCGAGAACCAAGAGAAGGTTGGAGATAATAGAACCCAATAGAGAGTATTTCACCACTGAAATCAAATATTTAAGTTAGATTAAGAGACTTTGGTATCCATATTTTTTGTTCGTTTCGAGTTCAGTTCGAGTTATTTGGATAGTAAAATTTAGTATCCATTTGATTGATTCTACTGGATTTATTGGACAAGTAATATTAGGTCTATTGAACGTAGGACTAGTTGAACCAAGAATTGGGTTGAACCAATTTTCACATAGTATGACAATCGGGATTTTTCGTTAAATCTAGTAGGATCGGCATGGTAATTATTTTCTCTAGTAGAACCCGGCATTATTGGTGCTTAAATGATGTAATCAATTGACTTATAGAAAGATTTATAAGAAAACAACTTTCATTGAATCTTACCATAACCATGAACATTGAAGGATATTAATGGTTTTGTGGTTTTATTGGAGTGGTATTAGTGGTATTATTGGTAGTTATTAGTAATATTGGATAATATTGGTTTTTAGGTTGGTAATGGATGTAAGATCTATTTTGGGGTCACACATGTATTAATCAATGTGTTAGGATCATTACTTAATAAGTCAAATAATATGTGGTCACTTTTGTAATAAAGTAAAGACTTGAGGCATAAGTGTTATGAAATAATTAATTGTGGATACATCAGGCAATTTCTAGTTTGATGAAGGGCTGAACTAGAAATTTATTCTCTATAAATAGAGGGTTATGGTCCTCAAAGCAACTCTAGCCGAAAATACAAAAACTCTCTGGATCTCGTCACCAGAGAACTAAAGTCATTCAGGGTTTGCTTTGGAATATCCATTCCCTCATTCAGATTCTGTAATCATGGATTCATCAGGTACGCTTACGCTTAAGGTTTTCTTCATTCAGAAACTAGTATGGTTTAAGGTTTATAGATTTATGAAAATCTACAATGGAACGATATTATTACCATAATCATGAACATTTAAGGATAAATTTAACGATACGCGATGACAATGTTTAAGTAACCTAGTGGAACCCGTCGAACCAGTAGAACTAATTATTATTTCACTCGCATTCTCCATTACCTCACAATTATCTTTACCACTTAAAACGAATCCCTCCTTTATTCTTTCTATCAGACATAGTACACCCCAATTTTTCTCTTAACCTCCACGTTCAATACACCACCATTAGCTCTACATGCATTAATCAACAAATTGCTAAGAGATCACAACTCAATGAACAATAAACTACCCAAATTATAAATAAACTAATGTAAATTATAAATAATCATAAGAATGAGCATAAATATATAAATGTGCACCTCTTTTACAATAATTGTTCTATTGGATTTATTGGATAATTAATTTTGGTTCTACTGGATTTATTAGAAAAGTAATAAAGGTTCTACTAGGTTTATAGACGTAACTCAAAACTGTTATTT
>OVAU01001755.1:1357-13964 GCA_900406315.1 Biscutella laevigata subsp. laevigata
CATCTCTTCTCGTTCAAGCTCTCTGTCCACCCGTGTATCAAAACTTGGAGTGAACTTGAAGGAGACGATGGTTTCAATGGTGTAGCCGAGGATGGAGATGGAAGATGGATCTTCAAGGACGAATGTTATAGAGATGGGTCCGAGAGGATATGAAGCTGATGTGGAGAAGAACATATTATGAAGATGGCAGAATGAACTGATATGGAATAAAGGCCGAAATGGTGGTGAAGATAGAATGGCCGAGAAGTAACAAAGGTGGTGAAGAAGGTAGATATGGTGGGGAATGAAGAAGATCCGAAAATGGTGGATTGAGAAGGACCACAAGAGATATGGAAAGCCTCTTGATACACCTTGATAAACCTAAGATATGACGCACTTAGGGTTTTGAGAAATATTACTCATTCTCAAAGTGAACTTCCATGAGAGAAATCTCTAGTTTTTTATAAAATGAAAGTTAAAGACAAATGTTGGCTTACAAGGGGTTTATATACTAAAGGAAGGAAGCAACCTAAACCCTAGAATAAACCCTAATCACTTAAACCAAAAACGCCAATAACAAACAAAACAAGATAGAACCAAAACGCTTCCTAACAGTCATAAACCTTCAAATGAGTCTTGGTGCAATCTTAGGAGAGATCTACTGTGCAATGGGCCTAATCAAACCTCCAATGGGTAAACAAAGTGGGACAAACCCCATTGGTAGGAAGAGTACCCCGAGATCTCAAAGAACCGACTTAAGTACTTGAAGACAAGATGAGGAAGTAGCATGGGATCGGCTCTTCCTCCTTCTTCAAGTGAAGATAATGATCCATGGCTTGAGTCTTGAGGCTATGATGACTTGAAGGATCTTTATTAGGCTCTATGTGTTGCATTTGATATCCAAGTCTCTCCAAAATAGGCTTCAACAACGACTCTGGTCCATGTGCAAGCTTCGGGTCAAGATGGTCTAGTGGGTCTCCTCTAGCTCCAAGCTTGAGGCTGGTCAGGCGTGTATCATCCCCTCCTTCTTGAAAAGGATTTGTCCTCAAATTTGTTTTACCTACAAAGGGGAATATCCAATAAGTCTCATCCAACGTGACCAAGGAACCCAACTCTAATAGCATACTAGTCAAGTCAATTCCGTGTTCCCAAACAAAACAATGCGTCATTCTCAAACCCAAATCAAGCATATCATCAAGGGCATAAATCAAGCATAATTGGACTACATGATCTAGCCTAGCCAAGCATTAAGTGCGGGTCTAGAGAAGACTCTTAGGCAGCAACGTTTTGAATTGATTCGCATCATGTCTAGATCATGTTTTCCCTGCAACAAGTAAGAGCAAGGCTCGACCTTGGTGAGCCATGAGTACAAGTGAACCAAAGAAAAGCTTGACTAACTACTTTGGTTAACTCAAAGACAAAAACATAGAAACCGAGACTAAACCCTAAGGAACTTGTGGTTTTTATGAAATCAGAACACAAAGCAAGAATCAACAGCAAGAAAAGGAAAGAACTCATGGAAATAGGCCTTGAACATTTCGCTCTTCAAGACTAAATCGCTCAAGCGAGACAAAGAGAATGATGGGATTTCTCTTGCACTAGATGACGACTTAGGACTTCAAGAACAAGAAAGATACTGCAGTCTTGAGCCCACAGGAGGATCACATAAAGTAGATAGTATAATAAATTAAATAAAGACGTTTTATTGCTTAGTAAAAGGGAATAAAGAAGTTGGGAAAGCTTAAGGGACTCGAGCACACTAAGGCGAGAGGTAAAAACCTCTTTTTCTCCACTCAAGAACCCTAAAGTAAGCCTAATAATATAGCACGAAACAAGCTCTCTAAACTGATGAAAAACAAGAATTTAAATAAGGTAGTAGGGATAGGACGTGAGCTAGAGTTCTCTTTAGGAGAAATGGGAAGTCGCATAAAGTGAAATGGCAAACTTTTCGTTTTTGTGATCAGAGAATATTGCCTCCATTCAATGCTCAAGAGTTCGTATCAAGGCTTCATCTTTTCCATTTCTTTTTGTGAGAGAGTCTTATAAAAGATCCAGAACAACTCTCTCAAAGGAAGGGACTTTTGGTGGGACAAATAAAAGATCTGCAATGACCGACTCGCGGTCTAGTAGTGTTCTATTATGCCATACAACATGGAATGATGCATTTTCACTTGCCTTGGAAAGCTAACTCAAAGGGCTTCACGTCCGTTATGAGTTTGCATCATGTTCTGGTATTTTAGGTGGCTCAAACAATTCAATTGCCATCGACTGTTTATCAGCTCCTTCAACAACATTTTCAAGAATTAGGACATCCTTTGGGTAATCCTCCAAATTGCATAGGAAACACTTTTGTACAAACTAGATGTTTATACCTTTTTTAATTAAGCCCAAGCTTGCAGCGTGGTCTGTTAGGAACTTGTGAGTTGTTTACATTATGAGCTCAACATCGACGGTTTTAGCCATTTTCCACTCTAATAACTCTTTTTACTTCAAAACCTACTAACTTTTTTAAACCCTAAATAAATCCAATGTCAAGTCAATAATTGCACCAAAACTATCAGTTATATAGGCTAGATAAATGTAAACTATACATCATCACACCCCCACACTTAGACTTTACTTGTCTTCCAGGAAAGCAAGCCTTAAAGCTCAAGAACGGTTAAGTTCATTACTGATTTTAGGCATACATGATAACAGGATTTTCTCTACCCCAACACACTCATATGGGATTAGAAGAATGGTGTAGAGAATGCTTTGCCTTGTTTGGGTGGATTTCTGGATTAAACTAGATGGGTATGATTGTCGAACCAAATCAGAAGTGCACTAGCTCAATAAATCTCATAAATGGTCGATTAATTCTAAGCAATAAGGATATTTTTTTATCACTAAATCGATCCTAATAAACTTGTAAATTACAATAAAGAGTCGATAGTAGTAATGGCAAGCTAAAATAAAGAGATATGCAAATTCATAATAAGAACCTAAGCGAATAACCAAGCAGTCGAATTCAGGTAATAAAGCTTAGGTCTAGATGTTCAATTTCACAAAATCAGGAACTCTTAGGTCTAGAGATTTTGAATTTAGGTAAATCCACTATCGTGGTAGGAATCCCAATCCTAACATACAAAAAATCATAATCTCTTGGAAATGTGGAAATGAAGCATGAAAGGAAGCATTAAGGTTTATCCCATACAACCACTAAGAACCCAAACACAATCTCTTGGCTAGCATTATAAAGCAATAAAAAGATACAAACTAGAAATCAACTAGCGAATCTCGGGCTTAGCAACTTCCTCATATCTAGAATGAGATGGTCAAACCCAATCTATCTTTAGGAACATCTTAATGAAGAGGACACTGGTAATTTTTAGCCCTAAACATCTAAAACCTTTTTGCCAAATCTTCTTAATTTAGCCTAATCATCCACTTAAGAGGTGACTACTCACAAACCATTATGAAATCAATAGATCCTATGAAGAATTTGTGTTCCATTATGATTCAAAGCAAGAAATAAGAGAGATAGAAGAAGAGATTACTAAGCAAAGTAAGGCAAACCAAGCAAGCAAAGTCAACAAAGTATAAAAGAGTGACTCGCATCTAGAAGTGTGAATCATCTTAGCGTCAAACACTATCGAAAACCGGACACCTTCACAAAGCTCTATGATAACAACTAAAGAAGGAACTAATCTCGAACTATAACACGTCAACCTAAACCATACTTTATACTCGTTTAGAACATTCATGATTCAAGTGGTTTCAAGTCCTATCTCTTCTCTTGTCCTTATTACTTAAGCTTGGCCTCTTTTTCCTTATTTATTTTTCTTTTCTTCTTAGGTTATTATCGTTGCAGGTTGATCCAACGCTTATATGGTTATGCACCCGAACTCCTGTCCCCTTACAACAAGCTTTTATGGCAGGTTGAGCGAACACCTATATGATTATGCATCCAAACTGCATGTCCCCTTACCACATGTTTCCGCAGCAGGTTGAACAAATGCCTAAATGGTTATGCATTAAGACACATGCCCCCTTACTGCAGACTTCTGTAACGGGTTGAGCAAACGCTTAAATGGTTATGCATTCAAACGCTTGTCCCCTCATCATGGTAATTAGTAGCGGTTGAGCAAACGCTTAAATGGTTATGCACTCAAACGCTTGTCCCCATACTACTAAATTTGTGTTTTATTCTTTCTTTCTTTTTATTTGGTATTCTTTCTTTTTCTCAAAAGCTTTTGGATAGAAAAGGGGGAGCCTTAACACCAACAATATACACCCTAGGTAAGTTAGTAAAGGAATTCAGTTTTGGTTTAACGTTATAGACAAGGTCCTTATTGGAAAGAGCTAATTGGAGCGCCCATGTAGACAATTCAGAAAGAGTACCTAACATGATTCAACTCAAAGCGCGTTCCCAGTAACCATGCTTGCTAAGTCTACTCAACAAGGTTACACAAACGCTGAGGAAAACTCATAATCCTCATTGATTCCCTATGCAAATGATCTAGACTCACTCCTAAAAGAATGCAAAAACCTTTTGGGTTTTTGAAAATTTTGGATTTTTTTGGTTTTTCTTAAAACATAGCTATATACAATGCAAAATGAGACTCAATCAAAGAAAACAAAACAACAAACAACCATTGGCACGAAAGTGGTTCCTCCCTCAAATTTAAACTACATCGTCTTGTCTAAGTTCAAGAAAGGAACCGAAAATAAGGAAAGCAAAAATATGCAAAATTTTATAAAAAGGTGGATAAGAGAGGACCTCGATAAACGTTGGTGGAGGTCTCAAATTCTCCATTAGAAGAGAACGTTGGAGACTCATTGTCCAAGATAGGGCGCGGTGGGGGTGGTATTGACCTACACATTCTTGAGTCCATGTTTATCACTCTCTTCTTTGTGCGCCTACGCGCAACATTTCCTCATTAAAGTCAACTAAATCTTGATCCTCAATATCTAGGAATCCTGCTTCATAAACATCATAACCATTCCCAGAACAACCGGCTTGCCTCTTGAACATGTCAATGAGCTTCTGAATATTGTGAACCATCATATCCATTGCTCTACCCATTTTCTTCACCTCCTTCTTTCTATGTGCCTTTGCCACTAACTTCCTAATCACTCGGTTAAGGAAAAGGTTATACCAAGTCAGTCTATGATTATCAAGATGGAGTTCTTGGACGGGTACTAGTATGATCGATATAGGTGTTGGTGGTGCTATGTAGTGGCCGCTTCCATAGACGGTAGAAGGGCGCTCGCTGTAATAAGCTGAGGTGAGAGATGGACGATCGGGGTGCTCTTCTCTGTCAGCTCCGAAGACGTATATTTCTGAATCTGGGCAAATTGCTCTTGTTGACCAGGGTTGAAAAGAATGTTCTTTGGGGTAGCAAAAGTGGTGATTGTCGTGTTAGGAAGCAAAGTGTGGCGATCATGCCCATTAGCTGGAAACTCTCAGTAGTGAGCTCGGGGTTCTGGTCAATTCGCGCCCATCCCAATTTCTGGAGCTCAAGAAGTCACAGACAAAGCAGCTTAACCGGGCTAAGTTTCATTTCTTCCAACCCCGGGGATAAACCATTATTAGCACGTAGTACAAGGAGCAAGGGGTCGAGTCCATGACTCATGGAGGTGAATTTGTCCTCGCTAATTACCCTACCTCATGCCTCGCTGTGAATGAGTGTCTGAGGATCTTGTGCACATAACATGGCGCCGGAAGACGAATTAGCGAGCACATGACCTCCCCTTCTACAAACCGTTTAGATCAATTATTTTTCCAAATAGTGTGTCTTTCCAAATAATGGAAACGGTCTACATATAACCCCTTTCTTAGCAAATCCGAACACTTCGGCGATATGAGCAAACGTGATACAACGGTCAACCTCTTCCCAACATCTGAATCTTATAAACCCCTCACTTGAATCATCAATCTCGTCCTTTTATGGGAATTTAACCTCCAGCAAGGATAGAAGTGTGCATGTGTGCTCTCTGAAACCTGGACGATACAACTACATAACTAACTTAGTGCCCATTCCTATTAGAATCTATCTGACCTAATCTTCTATACCCAAAGCATCCAGTGTGATAGCATCCGATAAGACAGTTGGAACGAACTTGCATTCCAAAAGGCATGATACAACGTTATATTCATCTTGCAGTTGATAAGATTCTTACTTTTGTGTGGTGTTGGAAAGAAACTAAGGGTTTCGGGGACTGATCCTTCCTCTGAAGGTGGAAAGTTGACTTTGGTCTTTTTCTTTGCAACCAGTAGGTTGCAGTTCCTCCTCTTGGGCGGTCCATCTGCGTGCATACCCCCGCAATCAACAATATCTCCTGACCGTCTCATTTCAGCTTTAGTACCTCCAATGACGTTCCCTTTTCCTTTATCCTTGGCGAGTATTCTTGAACTTGACATGAATGTATCTACAAAAAGAAAAAGTCAAAACACAAGAATTCATTAAGTCCACGTAGCAAATGATAATGCCAAAATTGATTCAAGAGTTGCATGAGTAGAGAAGCATAACTATCAAGAACAATATAATCAAAATATAAAAAGTCATATAAGTGGTTTAATTCTTTTTTTCAATCTCCATTCTCAACAATTTTTCACTTAAGGAAGCTTCCACAAGATTCATTTATCAAGTGATGTTCAAAGCTCAAGTAAAGTAGAATCATACTAACAAGTTCCAGATTAGCAAATAACAAGACTATCAATTTCAATTAAACAACTTCTCTACCAATTTCTCAAGAACATTCAAGAACTTAAAACCCTTGAAACCTCAAATTTATGACATTAGTTCCTAACAATCAAGAGAATCAACAAGAATCATCATAACAAAGGTTCTTTAAGCTCAAGGGAAATTAATCACAACCTAAAAGCTTCCAAAATCTATATCAAGATTAGGTGAATAATACCCACGAAAATGGAGTTTTAGAACTCATATCTTTGGTGTTTTGTAGAGAGAAATGAAGATATAAGCTAGTAAGTAATTGAAAACCTAAGACTTAGCCACAAAAATCAAGAAATTTGAGCAAGAATCTTGGCTAGAATCAAGAAATGAGTTTTTGGTTGAGAGAGAGAGAAAAAAAAAATATGGAGAGAGAGGAAGAATAAACGAAGGAGATACCAAAAATTTTATTTTGTTAGCAAGAAATCAAGCCAAAACCGAGGGAAAACAATCTTTTAAACCCGAGATCGGTCAGCCTTAACCAATCCAACTGACTAGTATTCTTACTCATGAGCGATCCTCCTGATATGTTTCGGCTCTGCTCTATATCGGCCAGTGCGGGTCGATATGCATGATCGATCCTGCTGCCTTGGCCTAGTTTTTTCTCATTTTCTTAGTCATTTCTTCAAACCTAAGCGTTTGGTACTTGAAAATTGAACACTTGACCAACAATAAGTCCATAAATCACTCAAATTAAAGCTAAGGAAATTAAAATGCAAGTAAGTACAAAAGGATATACATGGGACTTCCTCCCAAGCGAGCTTGTTTATCATCTTTAAGCTTGACGTTGTTTTTGGTTATCAAAGGTGGCGGTAGTGAGACTCGAGCCTCTCAACTAGGCCTGTGAGCCTTGCAATGGTGGCTTGATCATAAAAAGTCCGACCCTCTATAGTCCAAACTCTTGTTGCCAAGTATGCTCGTAGTATGTAGTTTGGTCGAAGCACGTTTGGTGCATTCGACGCAGCCACTTTGTTGCTTCCTACAATGCTCCTTACTCGGTTGGCTGTTCCATTACGCAACTGTAATTGCTCAAACAACTCTGTCACACGGTTTTTTTTACTTCATTTATCGGTGCAAGTTGCTCATCATGTTGACCATTTCCTTCCTTTCTCTCAGCATCTTCAACTACTTCATCCTCTTCTTGTTCATGTAAACCTTCTATAGGTTCGCCTACATACTCATTGCTACCCTATGGTTGCTCATAAGCCCTGAAATCAGTACCCACATGGAGATAGTTTCTTCCATAGTTCACGTTTCTTAACACCGGTATGTTATCACCAAATTTCAAGCCAACCCTGAAATATCTCAGAAACTAAGACGCCTAAGCAAGTGAGCATACATGTTGGAACAAGATATTTCCATTCAAGAGTTGCTAAGTAGAGTAGGAGAGGGAATAAGATCTTATTCATGGCATATGACATTGGACATCATGTTCACCGTCGAGCTCATATCACACAACGCAAGCCCAAGTCATATCCAAGAATACTGATGGAAATGTGATAACATTCATGATCCAAATCAATGGAGATCTCCCTAAATCCTTTTGGTTTGAGAATATTTTCCCACCATGGGATATCATCTTCGTCTTCTCCTTTGCCTAAGCTAGTCTGACCATAGCTAGATGCTGATTCATCCAAACCATCATCCTCTTCAGATAGTTGAAGTACAAATGTTTGTTCCTTGTTTTGGTCTCCTTCTTATAGTTGTTTAGGCCTACAAATTTGAACTCCACGACTCACTAAGTTGAGCTTGACAATCCTGTTCTTGCCATATATGTTTGCTCTAGTGGAAGCCAAGAATGGGCGTCCAAAAAACAGCGGGTTCTTCGGTGATTATCCATGCGAAGAATCACAAAACCGGTTGGTATCTCAACTCCCTTCAGCTTATTGGCATGTTTGTGAGCATCCCGATTGGTTTCTTCAGTAAGGTATCTGCTAGTACCAGTGAGAACCTGTAAGGATCAAAAGAGGAAAATCAAAGTTCATTAGCCACAGAAAGAGCCATTACATTCACGCTAGCACCTAAATCACATAAGCATTTATCAAAGTGAATAGAATGTAAGGTGTAGGGTAAGGTGAAACTTCGGCTTATCCCCTAATTTAGACGGACCAGCCTCACTAGGAGGTGCAAGTGTGGAGTCATGGGTGCACAATGGAAGCTTGTTAAAGTCTTATGTAGCTGCTTCAAACTTTCTAAACATAACCTCGAGTTTCTCCTTTAATTCCTCAGTGCAGTTTGGGTTAGTCAATAGCGCTTTCATCGCTGGTAGTATCAGCTTTGCAGCGCGAATACCAACATCAAGGTCAGCTTGGATCATTGCCAATAAGCGACATGGGAAGGGAAGCTTAGGTACATATGCCTCAGGTTGTCTCTCTGCAACTTTTGCCTTTCATTGGATATCCTCTTCCTCAGGGTTAATCGCCGGAGGCAACCAGAGCAACATGGTTGTCCAAAGCCTTCAAGTTATAAGACATTAACCTTGCCATTGAGATCAGTGTAGAAGTGTTTGATCTCAATGGCAAGGTTAATGTCTCCTTCTTAAAAGTGGCAAAGTGTATGTTGCTCTTGGTTTGTCCATCAATGAGTTGCCTTAGCATGGCATTAGTTTGATCCTCCTTAGAAACAATTGGTGCTACAGTGCCTGAAGGCTTGATGTGTCTGTGTTTTTATGGTTTTAGCATTCGGTTTTCATTCGTTTTGCATTATATTAGGATGAATTTTGGAGTCTTATAAGTTGCATATTGAATATCATTACCCATTCCAGGTGAAGAGAAGGCCAAGGTGAGGAACTGAGAAAAAAGGAGCAAAACAGGGCATTTCAGGATGTAAAAACGCCTAAGTATCAACTTAGAGGAGTCACACCGGTCAGCACACAACGGTTATGCACCAGTGTTATTCATGAAGCCGAACCAGAGGATTCACACCGGTCCCCACATCGGTGCCACCACCAGCGCACATCCCACATGCGAGCCACAGCCACCCACACCGGTGACACCACATGCGCCACCCTGACCAGCACGCATCTTCGAGAACAAACAGAGCATTCACACTAGTCATAGGAGGTCAACACACCCCCGAAACGGTGCATGCAACGGTCTGGGCATGTCATTACATGACCGGTGCGCCTAATCAGGAGACAGAAAGACCAAGTCATTATTTACCTTTCTAAGTTGTAAATAGCTAACTATTTAAGGGAGCCAATAACTAAAACCATAGGGGACGTTTTTTTTAATTAGCTTTTCCTAAGTTTTGAGTTTTTAGATCTAGAATTTCTCATAACCTTTTGTGAGAACCCTTAGGTGATTTTCTATTGCATCTTTCAGAATTCTATTATACTTTCTGTTTTTTATTGATTGCTTGTTATTTCTCTCATCCTTAATCTATTCCTACTCCACATTCATGTCTAGAAACTCACTAAGTGTTCTAGATATAAGTTGTGAGTAGTCCTCTTTAGCTTATGGATTAGGGTTAGGAATGGACTAATTTGATTGCTATAAATGGTTTAGGGTTTAATGGAACTAAAATCCTTAATCTATTCATGTGTCTTATGCTAGAATAGGGGTAGCTAACCTCGTCTAGATCATAGGAGATTTATTGCTTGAGAGCTGTTTGATAGAATTCCTGAATAAAGTGAATAGGTTGTTAGTTGATTCTTTCCAAGAGATTGTTTAAGATATTGATTGATTGTTGCAAAGGTTTGTGTTAAGTGCTTCTTGAATGTGTTGCTTGCCAAGAGAATGTGTAGTAGCATGTTTAGGAAAGGGATCTTTTTCACGAGAGTGAACTAATCTAAATTTTAAATCCTTAGACATAGGATAAACCACCTTGAGTGAATTAAAACAAAACTAGCATAAAAATGATTGTATGTTTTGAATTCCTTAATCCATGAGTTATATTTATAATTGAAATCTTTAAAACCGATACCATTTGCTTACGATTATTTAGTGACAAAACAAACTCCTTGAATCTGCTTAGACCTAGTGAACCCTCCATAGAATTAGTGTGATATTTCCTCCTGAGTTGGTTCGGCAACCTACTTACTCTATCTACATTGTTAACCTTATTTGAACCCATCTAAGTGAAAATCACGAGATTATCAATTGGCGATGTTGCCATTTCATAAGATTAAATACCCATTAGTTCTTTGTCTTTGTTAGGGTCTAAGCTTTTATTTCAGTTACTAATCTCTCAATCTTTTGTTTCTCTATCTCAGGTGTATGACCACGCGATCTAAAGGAACAAACACTCTTCAACCACTAGCTGAAGATAACACTGCTCTAGAACACACGAACAAGAGAATTCGCAGTGAAACAGAGAGATTGAACCACCAAAACCGCCTACTACAAAACAAATGGCCGATAACCAGAACAACAACAACCCTAACCTATCCTATAAAAGCACAAACGTTGCAAACCCTCAAGATCAAGTGTACCCAGCTCAGAAGCCAATGCCACAACAGCAGGGGTATCAATACCGTCCAACATACCCAAAACAAGGAGGTTTTAAACCTTCTTACACCAATCAATGCCCAGCTTACCCATCTACTCAAGCACATGTGACGCTTACTACTCAGGGTAACCATATCGGTACAGATGATCAGACAATTCCAATACTCAAGCAGGTGCTAGAGGGTCAGACAAGATCAACCAATGACTTTATGAACTTCAAGAGAGAAATACATGCCAAGGTAGACAACATGTACACAGATTTGAACAACATAATAGAGTCTATGTCTTCCCATATGAAGACACTTGATAATCAGGTAGTTCATGTTGCCTCTTCTGCTAAAAGACAGCCATATACTCTCCCAGGAAAGGGTGAGAAACCCCCTAAAGAGTTTGTTAATGCAATATCTAAAAAGGTTCTCATCAAAGACAATGAGAATCTGAGTGGGGGTGACACTTTCTGGAATCTCTGAGGAGACAACCGAGGTGTGCAAGCCCGTTGACACTTATGTTCCTAGACTCCCATTTCATGGGAGATTTTTGGAAGTATAGAAGGAGAAATTCAGAGAGAGCTTGAAGGAATTTCATAGACATATACCTCAGATTCAAGCTACATTGGCAGATCCAAAGGTTAGTCAGCTGACAAAGGATGGTACTTTGAAGAAGATTGAAATGCTCGAGCAGCTGAAGAATGAACACTTCCCTGAAGACCCTACTCCTATCATGCCTAAACTCGATCTTGTTAAACTAACAGATCCATGGAGTTTCTTACTCCCTTTCTCCTTACCTTCTGAAAACTTTGATGAATATATATTGCATTTAGGAGCCAGTGTTAATGTGATGTCATTGTCTGTTGCTGAGACACTTGGTTTTTCTTGTTTTTATGCCTTGTAGGATGTCCGTTCTACTAGCAGACAACTCACGCAAGAAGCCTGTTGGGATGCTCACGAACCTTCTAATCATGCTCAGGGGAGTAGAGGTAACACATATTTTGTAGTACAAAGGATGGAAAGAGAGAACGAGAGAAAGTTGCTCTTTGGTAGGCCATTCATGAGATCTACAAAAGCTGAAATAATCCTGAAGAAAGCTTAGGTCACATTAGACTTAGGAGCTTTTGGTATTCAAGAATATTATCCAATGCCCTTGTCAAGGGAAGACAAGAAGAGAGCTCGGGTCTTTGTGCTCACAGATGAAGAATACAATGATGGAGATGTGCTTGATGAGCTATTTGGTCAAATGGATGAAGATGAGAGTCATGAGGAAACCGATGGGGAATTCTCTGAGGAAGATGGTGTGGTTATCGAAGATGAGGATCTCCCAGATGAGGACCTCCCAGATGAGGTAATAGAGGATTCACAACCTAACTTTGGATTGTACAACATCCTTGGGAGCATCTATGGGCGTGACATAGGCATTGCTATGTGTGAACTGATATACTCGGTTTTTGTCTATATTTTATTACCATAT
>OVAU01001757.1:0-13961 GCA_900406315.1 Biscutella laevigata subsp. laevigata
GCTCTTCCTACCTCAACATTCAGAAAACATATTCGAAGTATAGANTTACATGACTGCACTCTTTTTCCCTTATTACGGGTTTTATCCCAACGAGTTTTTCCGTAATAAGGTTTTTAACGAGACAGTATACGACACATCTTTGATGATGAATATTCAAGGGGGAGTATTGAGAAAAGTGATTATTCAGCACCAAAAACAATACTTGACTTTGATGTGTCGTCTTGCATGAATAGATATCCATGATCCTTGGTAAATTTAAACCAAAAGAATAAAACTACTCAAGCACCAAAAAGGAAACCCTTGTTGCATTCATCTTCATGTCAAACCATATGCTAATTTGACCATTTAGCCCTTCCAAGTCAGAGAAATAACTCAAGGGCAAAACTGGAATTATAAAGCAGAAAAGGTTAAAAAAAATAATATTTTCTTACCAGAACAGTGTGTGTTAGATCGAATTCAATCGATCATTCGAAGAGTTTGTTGCTGCTCATTGCTTCTTCTTTCTTCTTCTTTGGTGTTTGTTTCTATTCCTGGACTATACAAATCAAATCTCATATCCCAAAATTACGGAATCAGAGATAATCCTTCACAAGGAATTTTCCAGAGCAGTGCCATTCTTCGTCGTCATTACACCAAAACTACAGAATAAGAGATTGAAAAGAGTCGGAGTTTTAACGAAGCACAAGACTCTTTTGTTTCTTCTCATTTCTTCTGGGCCTTTCTTATTCCGCCCTTTCCTTGTCCCTAAATCTCCCTCTCCCTCGATTCCTCCAATCTCCGGGTTCGTCGAGGTCGAATCCGCAGAATTTGCTATAAAAACCCTAACTCTGCTTTTGGGGTTCGACTCCGGATTCTGGTGGTCATCTGCAGCTCCTATTGGTTAGTTTCCGATTTGGAAACCCTAGTTTTTATATATTTTGATCGTACGAATTAACATATGCTTGCTGTAGTTCGTTTGGTAATTGTTTTCTAGTTCATTTTCTTGTCAAGGATGTAGTTTTAGCTGCTTTGCGTCTGCTTCTATCTGGATTTGTTCTTCTCTTTATTTCTCTGGTACGTGGCTAGACGCAGCCGATTGATTCGTATGTAACTGGGAATTAGCACTTCTTCTAGGTTAAAGCTTCAAAAATTATTTCAGGTTCTGTTTTATTTTTAGAAATTTGCACTCATCTGTCATTTTTCCTTAACCAGAGTTCAGCGTCAGGGCTTCATATGTCTTCTAAGTTCTACCTTAGTCATTTGATTAGGGCTAATTTTCACCTGCGCCATTTCATCTTTGTTCGTCCTCGTTGTGTAAACCTATTTACCTGTCTTTTCGGCGCAGTATATGTTATGCTAAGCTTAATATTTCACCTCGAGTAATGTTTGTCTAGGGACGTTTCAGGCTGGGGTTTAGAAGAGAATGTGATACATTTTAGACCATTTAATCCGCAGGCAGTTAGTGGGTTAATCAGCTTACTTTGACAGCTGATATGTGATATGATTTGAAACAACTGAATTTCTTAGTTTGATCATGAAGAACTTAGATCCAAGTTTCTCCAAACCTTCAAACTTTTCTTGAAGACATAATTTTCATAGACTATACGTAGATTTTAGCGTCATATGTATACTTAATATGAGATCAAAATCAGTTGTTACTTTTATGTTTCAGGATTTACTTCCATCAATGCAGCTGCGCTGGTGTCAGTGCTAAGTTTATGCTGTAAGGATAGATTGCTATATGAAAGCTGAAGTACATGAAAAATCTGTATGCTGCTTGAATTTGGATTAGTTCTTATAGTTTATTTTGGTGTATTGATGTCAGAACCAGTATGCCGGTTATTGTTTGGAGAAATGCAAAGGTATCATGCTACCAACTGCTCTAGTGCAGTAAACAATAGCGCTATAGGTGGTGCATCTGCTAGGGACTCAGGACGAGCTGATTCTTCTTCAATTGGAAACTACTCGCTGAACTCCAGGCATGTTGTTAAAAGAAGTTTTTGCATGGCTTTTATATGGTGATACACTTGAAGATCTGTGAGTACTTTTTTACTGCAGGAGACCACCACCATTGACACCCTACAAATTGAAGTGTGAAAAAGACGGTCTGAATTCCCGGTAATTTCTCTTTGACCTTATCGCTAGTTTAGTTTTTGAACACCCATTGAAGATAATCCCCGCTTCTACTGGTTTGGGATTTCACCGTATTATTTCTGCAAGGCTAATCCCTTTGTTAATGCATGAAGTTGGCGATGCTTTTCCATTCTTGATATACTTTGCTAGATGCTTTATACTTTTGCTCCAAAAATTTGCAGACTAGGACCGCCTGATTTTCGTCCTCCAACTTCAAGTTCCCCTGAAGAGAATCTGACCAAAGAATATATTCAATTTGGATACAAGGAAACTGTTGATGGACTTAAGGTGCAATCAACTGAATTTAGTTATGTAATCATAATTGATATATTTGCAATAGCTATAACAATCTCATCTTGGAACCATGTCTACATTATTTTCCTACCAATGCCCGAGACAAAAAAGAATGATGAGTTACTGAGAACAATTTTAATTGTAGCTTGATAGATTGTATTGATGATTTTCTTTAATTTTTTTCCATCGGATGCTTACACCGAAAGTTTTTATTATTGAAAGTTTATTCTTTCTGATGTTAGAGTTTTTGATTCCTTTCTCCAGTAGTTTTAGTCGCACTAATATCTATAATTGAGGTTCTGTCCCTTTGGCCTTCATAGGAATCAGATGAAATTATATTGAGCCAGGTCCATACATTTTCGAAGCCTGTTGTCCTAAAATGCAAAGAGGTATGGTACTCGAGACTGTAGACTCTGTTTTCCCCTTACATTCTTGATCTCTATGGAATTAAATGAAATTCAACTCCGTTCCTGCAGGGTGTCAGAAGGTGTCTTAGAGCTATCAATGAATCACGTGCGCTGAAACGCAAGGTAGGTCAGAGTTTTTAGACTGCATTCTTTCAATTTAGAATGTGCTCTCTTGTGCAGTATTTCAGGTTTGCAGACCAATTCTGTTGCTTCTAATTTAAAATTCCCTGTTCTAATGGCAGGCTGGTCAGGTTTATGGGGTGCCTCTCTCTGGTTCGCTTCTGTGTAAGCCTGGATTTCCAGAACAAAGATCATGCGGGGAGGAGACGAAGAAAAAATGGATCGAGGTACCCTGCCATAATGTTATGTTAACGTAATATTATGTATAATTATAGATGTTTTGTTTTTCTTTTATTATTTTTTTAGTGAATATTTTTGACGTAAGTGGTAACAAACTTAGTTTAAATATTAAGTTATTATATTGAAGATATAACTAATATTGGTTATAAATATATATATAATGTAATTTGCCTAGTCAATAACTGAAATAGTCCATTATAACTTTTTTAAGTAGATAAACCCTGTTTTAATATAATAAATAGATTCTTATCTAAACTCTAAATGACAATCTTTTTATTCATGTTCGTTGCCATACTTCTGGATAACTGCCATTATACATAATTACCACACTTGACACAATATCTAAATTTAGTGGTTTTGTGGATGAACTAATTATTTAAGTCTTCTTGGGTTCGTAGGGAATTCTGGTCAATTGAAAACCCATGTACTAGATCTTCTTAAAGTAGAATAAGTAAATTGTTTTTGCTCTCATTTTTTTCTCAGAGTTTGTCACAACAACACAAACGATTGTGCTCCTTGGTTGATAACATTCCTGGATATAGGAGAAAAGCCTTATTTGAAGTCCTTATAAGGAACAATGTCCCATTACTGAGAGCTACTTGGTTTATAAAAGTAACTTATCTTAATCAGGTACGTTGTCGGCTAACAAATTGATTATCTCTAATTGATTTCTCCGAGTTTTAGGATATCAAATTTTGCCTCAAAACCTGCAGGTGCGACCTAGTTCTGCTGCTATTTCTTCAGGAACACCTGACAAGACACAAACTTCTCGGTGTGAGCAATGGACGAAAGATGTTATTGAATATTTACAATACCTCTTGGACGAACTTTCGCCACGGAATAGTTCATATCCTGCTCAGCAAACCAGAGATAGGTCACCGCAGATGCTTTATACAGGATCAATGCAAAAGACTAGTCCAGCATCAGCAAGCCTTTCCTGTGAGGAGACGTCTCTGCATTTTAAATGGTGGTATATGGTGCGGCTTTTACAGTGGCACTATGCTGAAGGGCTTCTTTTTCCTAATCTCATAGTCGATTGGGTTCTCAGGCTCTTACAGGTGTGCTTCTAGATAATTATTGGTTCAAGAAGGACTTCTTTTCTTCAGCTTTGTGATTTTTCCTTCTGCTTTGTTGCAGGAAAAGGAGGTCTTTGAAATTTTGCAGTTGCTACTCCCCATTGTATATGGTGTTTTAGAGAGCATTGTTCTCTCTCAGACATATATACAGAGTCTTGTAGCTATCGCTGTCCGTTTCATCAAGGAACCTACTCCTGGTGGATCTGATCTGGTTGATAACTCTCGAAGAGCTTATACTCTCTCTGCACTAAATGAGATGGTTCGCTACTTGGTACTTGCTGCACCCGACGCATTTGTTGCTTCAGATTGCTTCCCTCTACCTCCTAACATAACAGCATGTGGACCCAATGACGTGAGCTATGCATCAAAGGCATATGAAAATCTGGAAGAGC
Source organism: Biscutella laevigata subsp. laevigata (assembly GCA_900406315.1). Taxonomy (NCBI): domain Eukaryota; kingdom Viridiplantae; phylum Streptophyta; class Magnoliopsida; order Brassicales; family Brassicaceae; genus Biscutella; species Biscutella laevigata. Next base: position 4,642 of record OVAU01001757.1, read on the forward strand.
GGAGAAGTAATTCAGTAGAGATTTCTACACAGTTTCAAGGGAGAGGAGTTGATTCCCGGTTTGAGTTCCTTTCTTTTGATTATTCCATTTCAACCATTCAAAAAAGTGCAGATGATTTGGCAAAGATAGCTAGTGCCGGTTATCCTCAACACAACGTGGCTAAAGCTGTCCAGGCCTTGGATAAAGCTTTGTCGGATGGAGATATCAGAGCTGCTTACTGTTATCTCTTTGAGGACCTTTGCAATGGAGCCGTTGATGAGACCTGGATTGCTGAAGTCAGTTCATGCTTAAGATCATCCCTTAGATGGATTGGGGCTATTAGCACATCTTTTATTTGCTCCGTTTTTTTCCTTCTCGAATGGGCAACATGTGATTTCAGAGATTTCCGGGCTGGTGTGCCTAAAGATATAAAGTTCTCTGGCAGAAAAGATTGTTCTCAGGTGTATTTGGTTATTCAGATTTTAAAGCAAAAGATTATAGGTGGAGAGTATGCAGCTTGCAGAGGAAAGAACCGTTGCAGCAATTTTCTTGGGGTTTCTAAACCTAGCAGTTCAATGGATGCATTTGAAAGTCCGGGCGCATTACATGATATCGTCGTCTGTTGGATTGATCAGCATGAGGTAAACAGGGGAGGGTCAAAGCGCTTGCAGTTACTCGTTTTTGAGCTTATTCGTTCTGGAATCTTTAATCCCGTAGCATATGTGAGACAGCTCATAGTTAGTGGAATGATCGATGTGACTAAACCTGCTGTTGATCTTGAAAGGAGAATGAGGCATCATCACATATTGAGACAGCTACCTGGGTGTTTTGTACATGAGGCCTTAGAGGAATCACAACTCTTAGGAGGGGATACGCTTTCGGAGGCTGTCAAAACTTATTCAAATGAACGGCGCCTTCTTCTTCGAGAGTTGCTTGTTGTTAACGGTAAATATTTGAATAATTCAGTTCTACCAGAACAGAAGTCAAAGAAAACTCCGACTTCCCTTCTGTATGTTTATTTGTCAAGGACGTGTAATTCCATAGCCGACAATGAGGAACTTCGGAAACATACTAAGAGCAGTGTGGATATTAGAGAACTAAAGGAACGCATATCAGCGTTACTGCAGTTTCCAGGTATGTCATGTGGTGTGACAAATCCAATGCGAGATGAAATTCAAACTAATGTTAAGAGATCTAGTGGATATGCGTATAGCAAGATGGATCAACCAGAAGCTACACCAGGGTGTGAAGACTGTAGAAGAGCAAAAGGACCAAAAATGAATGATGAAAAGAGCTCTTGCTATGAAGGTAATTCACCGATTGCATCAGATGAAGAAGATAACTGGTGGGTCAAGAAGGGATCGAAAAGTTTGGAGTCTTCTCAGAAGGCTGATCCTCCTATAGAGTTAATTAAACAAGTACCACATGGTAGGCAGAAGATGACACGTAAGACACAGTGGCTGGCTCAACTACAAGCTGCTAGGATTGAAGGTAGCCAGGGTGCTTCAACGAGTCATGTTTGTGATAATAAAGTAAACTGTCCTCATCATGGCCCTGGAGTTGAAGGAGAAAACAATACAGTTACTGATATGTTTAGAACTTCTATCCCTGTGGATATTGTATCTGTTGGAAACTCTTTGAAGCAGCTACAGTTTATTGATAAGCGGTCGATTGCCGTGTGGCTTACTACTTTGGTTCGGCAACTTCTCGAAAATAGCGGTGTTAGAGTTGGGCAGTTCAATAGAGGTGCTCCAGTTGAAGAGAAGGGCACAGTTAGGTGGAAGCTGGGGGCAGACGAACTATCTTCTATATTATATCTCTTGGATATCTCTCTTGACTTGGTTTCAGTTGTTAAATTTATTCTCTGGTTATTGCCAAAGGCCAACAGTAGCCCAAGTTTTGCCGTTCAGGGTGGAAGAAACCTTCTAATTGTGCCAAGGAATGTTGAAAACAACATGTGTGAAGTGGGGGAGGCTATTCTAGTATCATCACTTAGGAGGTGGGTTCTACTTCCCGTCAATAAGTGACATTAGTCATATATTTTGACCATTTATTTCTTGAAATTTCATTGGTGTATTATAAATTTCTTTCAGGTATGAAAACATTCTACTTTCAGCGGATCTTGTTCCCGAGGTCTTGACAGCTATGATGACCCGTGCTGCATCAATTATGTCCAGTAACGGAAAATTTTCTGGATCAGCAGCCTTGGTTTATACCCGCTATATTTTGAAAAGATATGGAAGTCTTCCCAAGGTGGTGGAATGGCATAACAATTTCAAAGCAACTTGCGAAAAGAGGCTTCTTTCTGCGCTTGATCATGCGAGATCAGGAAATGGAGAATATGGAATCACCCTTGGGGTTCCAGCTGGAGTAGAAAACCCAGATGACTATTTACGTAAAAAAATCAGCATCAGCGGTACACGTCCTTCAAGACTGGGATTGAATATGCGAGATCTTGTAAAACGACATGTTGAAGAGGCAACTCATTATCGCAGAAAACTTATTGGTACTGGTAATATGAAAGCCTCAGTTGCTGAGAAAATTGATGACGGGTATCAGGTGGCTCAACAAATTGTAGTTGGACTAATGGACTGCATTAGACAGACCGGTGGTGCAGCTCAAGAGGGTGATCCTTCTTTGGTTTCTTCTGCAGTTTCTGCGATCATAAGCAGTGTAGGCGTTTCCATGGAAGGGATTCCAGATTTCTCTGTGGGAATTTTTTATCAGAATCATGCATCTGGCGTAGATTCATCTAGTATTGCACGATACATTTTACAAATCCATATAACTTGCCTTTGCCTTCTAAAGGAAGCTCTTGGAGAGCGTCAAAGCCGAGTGTTTGAAATAGCACTTGCAACAGAAAGTTCCACTGTTCTTGCTGGAGCTTTTGCCCCCGGGAAGGGATCCCGAGGTCAGCATCAGCTATCTCCTGATTCCTATGACTCAAACGCAAACAACACAGCAAACGATATGCCGAATGGTACTGGAAAAATTGCGTTGAGCAGAGTAACAAAAATTACTGCAGCTGTATCTGCACTGGTAATAGGTGCTATCACACATGGCGTTATAACCCTTGAGAGGATTGTTGGTCTGATGAGACTAAGGGAGCACTTAGATTTCGTTCAGTTTGTAAGGCGTACAAAATCGAGTTCTAATGGCAGTGCTAGGTCCGTGGGAGCCTTTAAGGTGGAAAACCCTATTGAAGTTTATGTACATTGGTTCAGACTCCTTATTGGTAACTGCAAAACTGTTTCAGAAGGACTGGTTTTGGAGCTTGTGGGAAAATCTGCAGTGGTGGCTATATCACGTATGCAGCGCATGCTTCCACTGAATTTGGTCTTCCCACCAGCCTATTCAATTATTGCCTTTGTTCTATGGAAGCCTTTCTTTTCGAGTGGTAACTCTAACTCCAGCATCCATGAAGAAACTCACCGCCTTTTGACAACGGCCTTTTATGACGTGATTAAGCACCATCCTTTCCGAGACGTGTGCTTGAGAGATACCCGGGGACTTTATGAACTGATAGTTGCTGATACTGCAGATGCTGAGTTTGCATCGGTTCTTGAGTCGAACGGGTTGGATATGCACTTGAAATCTGTAATTTTTGCTCCTCTTCGTGCACGTCATTTCCTTAATTCCATCATTGATTGTAAGGTGCCATCCTCAGGGTATTCCCACGAAGGAGTTAGTGAAGCAAAAAACCGACACCAAGGGAATGGCACAAAGCTTGTGGACAAGCTTGTCTCTGTATTAGATTGCCTGCAACCTGCAAAGTTTCACTGGCAGTGGGTTGAACTCAGGCTACTTCTAAACGAGCAAGCATTAACTGAGAAACTCGAAAATCATGATATGACTTTGACAGATGCAATACGATCTTCCTGTCATACCTCTGAGATGCCCGAAGCCTCTGAAAATGAGAAAAATTTCATTCAAATCCTCCTCACAAGGTTATTGGTTAGACCTGATGCGATTCCACTTTTCTCTGAAGTGGTTCATCTCTTCGGTAGATCTGTTGAGGATTCGATGTTGAAGCAAGCTCAATGGTTTCTTGCCGGTCAAGATGTCCTTTTTGGACGAAAAACTATCAGACAAAAACTGATTATAGTAGGTGAAGGCAGAGGACTTCCCACAAAACCTCAGTTCTGGAAACCTTGGGGTTGGTGCAACAACTCCAGTTCTGATCCTATCACTGCAAACAAGGTAGGGAAGAAAAGGAAGTTGGAAATTACTTCTGTCGAAGAAGGGGAAGTGATTGAAAAAGGTTCGGGTTCGAGAAAGGTATTATTACCTCGGGCATTAGATGAGAATAGTCCCAGTCTTGGCTATGGGATTACAACTGAGAGGGCTTTTGTTCAGCTAGTGCTTCCATGCATAGACCAAAGCTCTGATGAATCTCGAAGTACCTTTGTGAATGAGTTGGTGAGACAGTTTAGCAATATTGAGCAGCAGTTAAGTTCAGCTACCAACCTCAGTACAACAAACAGCAAGCACATGGGCACTGTTTCTTTTGGGTCTGAGGTTTCATCTAATAAAGGAAGTACCCGAAAGGGCCTTCGCGGTAGTAGCCCTAGTTTGGCAAGAAGATCCTCAACCAATACTACTGACACTGCGCCACCGCCTTCCCCTGCTGCTTTAAGAGCTTCTATGTCTTTGCGGCTGCATTTTCTTCTAAGATTACTGCCTGTCATCTGCGGGTACCCAGTCTCTACCATTTTTCTTCCTGAGTTACCGTGTTAAAGCCTGGTTTATATTTTTGTATGCCAATGATTTTGTAGGGAACCTTCGTTTAGGAACACTAGACATGCACTTGCGTCTACAATAATTCGTTTGCTTGGAAGCCGAGTAGTTTATGAAGATTCTGCTGTATGCTCTTCTCGTAGTGACCTATCAAAGGCAGAGACAGAATTAACAATAGATCCTTCTTCCACGGCTGATCTTTCTACTGAAGTCTTGTTTGATCGGTTACTGTTTGTACTCCATGGACTGTTAAGCAATCACCAGCCAAATTGGCTGAAGCCAAGGTGTTCCTCGAATGAATCATCCAAAGACTTTACCTTGTTTGATCGTGATGCAGCAGATAGCTTACAGGTTTGTCAAACAAAAAAGATAAAATCTTGCAGAGTCTGTCTTCTAGACTCAAATTACGATTCTTGAAGTTTATTGTTCCTTTTTTGCTGTTAACAATGCAGAATGAGCTTGCGCGGATGGAGTTACCAGACACAATTAGATGGCGGATCCAAGCAGCAACGCCAGTTCTCCTTCCTTCTGTACGCTGGTCTCTCTCGTGCCAGCCACATTCTGTTCCGCCAACTGCACTCGCTCTTGTTCAGCCCTTGGTATCCGCTGCTTCTGGACCCAATCAAAGAAACTCCCCTGGCATACCAAAGACCGGAACTGCAGCAGCGCAAGGGAAGTTGAAGCAGGCACTGTTGTCGCCTCCTCAAATTCAAGAAGCAGACAACTCAGATGCCGTTGACCCATGGATGCTTCTGGAAGACGGGACAAGTTCAGGTCCATCAAACAGCAACAATTCAAACAGTAGCGACATGTCCAATCTTCGAGCCACCTGTTTGCTGAAAGGTGCAGTGAGAGTCAGACGTACTGATCTGACTTACATTGGTTCAGTGGACGACGACAGCTAAGTAAAGTTCTATTGCTTCATAATTTTGGTTGATGATTATGAGAGCTCATAAGAAAGTGAGAAGCAAGGAGCAAAAAGCTTGGATCTTCGGTGCCTTAAAGATTGTATCATTGATTGAAGGGGCTCATAAGAAGGCTAAAGAAGCAAAGTCTTTGATGAGAGATCTCTGTGGCTTCTTTAGATCTTTGTAATTTAACTACTAACCCTTTTGCTTTTGGTCACACCTATTCAACCCAACCGGACCCATACTGGTTCGGAATCCTGTTGTATATATTGGGGTTTCGATATTAATTGTCTCGTTCCACTAAAAAAATATGGCTATTCCTCTGAATTTTAATATGAATTTTACATTATAAGCAAGGAAAAAAAAAAGAAACATTAAAATCTTTTCCAAGGAAAAATGAAAACCTACAACAACTTTATTCACAACCACTCATGGTTTTGTCTACATAAAGAACATCATCAATCCAAGCAACAATGTTAAAAGCTAAACCTTCAAGTACTCTTGAATAGCTCTCCAACACTGCTTTTCCAACATCCTGCAAACCAACACAACAAAATGATGAAGAAAAATTTTAATCTCAATAAAATAATTCTGTGTACTGTTTTGTTATAGTCAAGTTCAACCACTTTCTTACCTTATTGTACTGAATCTTGCATATATCTAATGATGTCTGAGACAATTCTGGATAACGTTGTTTGAGACAGAAGAGCAAAGTCTCTGCTTTCTCAGCCATTACATAGTTCTTGTCTGTTCTCTCTGTGTTTGACATAAGATCTTTCACCATGTTCCATGAGTTCTTGGAGTTACTAAGACAAGCTTTGCGTCTCCATGTGTACATCGAAGCTTCTACTCTATCTGCTAACTGAACAGCTTCATGCTCAGACGCTATGTTCAGACAATCTAAGAGTTGTTCTGGGAAAAACCGACCCGAACTACTCATGTAACGGTAGATTGAATCTCCAACACTGCTTTTACCACACTGCACACATCAAACACCCCCAAAAAAGGTTAAGAACAAGACTCAAATACAACCGAATACTCTAAAGATTCTAGTAGCAATGTAACAAAACCTTTGGAAGAGTTGCCATGTAAGACTCAGGAATCTCCATTTCACTGAGAATGCTACTGTTGATAGCCATGGCTGCTTTGTGAATCTGATTGGTACTCTCTCTCTTGTTTTTGAGTTGCTTTCTTGCTTTATCTGATAAACCTTCTGATGGAACTAGAGGAACTGGCAACCACCATTTCTCTTCTTTCCTCTGTACTACAACTTTCCTGAATGATCCAGTCGCAGAACGAGCAGATTTCATTGATAAACTTCCTTCTTCTGCATACCAAAACTCTGTGTTCTGGAAACTATCCAGTGCTTCCATAAGCATGGAATCTAGCTTTCTCAATGCAGGTAAGTTGATATAGATATCTGCTCTTGGTCTACTCTCCATCACCTCAACAGTAGCTCCATTGCTTAGACTCTGACATCTTGGGATGAATTCGACTATATAATCACATACCGATAAAAGACAATTCATTTCTCTTTTCCACAGTGCTCTCTTCTCTGTTTCTAATGGCTCTAACCTCAGATTCTGTCCAAACACTGTAGCTGCAATGCAAACATATAATCAAAATGTGTATGCATCAGATGAAAACCTTGCAGTTTGTTATTTGTATCTTTACCATAAAGATTGGTAATCGCGTTTGAGATTGTGACTGCAGTGCAAACTCCTTTACCACTTCCTGACATATCTTCTCCAAGTAGAAGCTTTGCAAATCTTTCCTTCATTGTCTCAAGTTCTGCAAAACATCTGAACAGATTTTAAGTAGAGAACAGAAAAGGAAGAGGAAAGAAAATGGAAGGAGTGAGTGAGTGAGAGAGAGAGAGAACCTGGTTCTGAAATTTCTTGGACTGCAAGACATTCATTTGATTTAATCTCTAAACCAATGAGACATTTAGAGCTCTTAGATTCAGTTAAGACAGGCCAATTACAAGGAGAAGCTTCACTGCAGAAGCTGTTAGTTTCATCTACATGATCTGAAAAGCCTGAAGTAGTCTCTGAACAAGTTCGAGGATAAACAAAGGAATCTATACTCATCGTTGAGTAGACCGGAGTTTCTGATACAGATTGATCATTTGGGTCAACGGATCGTGGTGACTCATGATACCCAACGTCGTCGTTTTCATCTGTATTCAATAAATTCTCCATCTTGAAGCTCAAACTCTCCCTCTTTCTCTCTCTGTTTCTGCTGTAAAAGCAACACAAAAAAATTATAATTAGAGCTTAAAGCAATACACAAAAAGAACGTTAAAGCAAATATGAAAGCAACGATGTTTATTTCAATTACCTTTTAAAGCTTGAGCTTGGACTGAAGCATTTGTTTAAAGCAAAATTTGAACGTAAAAGAAGATACAATTTCCCTCTCTTTTCCCGTTTAGAGGTTTTCAGGTGAAGAACAACGGAGAATGTGGACCGTCCGATGAAAAAGAAGGAGTGATCTAACGATGGAGAAGAAGAAGAAGTGGCTTTTCCTTGGCTTCAGCAATTACGTAACCCTTTGAAGAGAGATGTTCAAACTATCTGTCTACTTCTCCATTATGAAAATTCTGAATAAATCATCGATAATTCATTTTTTATTGGTGAAAAAACATTTTATTAACAATTAATGATTACACGTATATCAAGGTTTTTTAAAACTGAATAGANCGTTAAAGCAAATATGAAAGCAACGATGTTTATTTCAATTACCTTTTAAAGCTTGAGCTTGGACTGAAGCATTTGTTTAAAGCAAAATTTGAACGTAAAAGAAGATACAATTTCCCTCTCTTTTCCCGTTTAGAGGTTTTCAGGTGAAGAACAACGGAGAATGTGGACCGTCCGATGAAAAAGAAGGAGTGATCTAACGATGGAGAAGAAGAAGAAGTGGCTTTTCCTTGGCTTCAGCAATTACGTAACCCTTTGAAGAGAGATGTTCAAACTATCTGTCTACTTCTCCATTATGAAAATTCTACATAAATCATCGATAATTCATTTTTTATTTGTGAAAAAACATTTTATTAACAATTCATGATTACACGTATATCAAGGTTTTTTAAAACTAAATAGAGATCATATATCACATTTTTTTACTTAATTTAGACATNCGTAACCCTTTGAAGAGAGATGTTCAAACTATCTGTCTACTTCTCCATTATGAAAATTCTGAATAAATCATCGATAATTCATTTTTTATTGGTGAAAAAACATTTTATTAACAATTAATGATTACACGTATATCAAGGTTTTTTAAAACTGAATAGAGATCATATATCACATTTTTTTACTTAATTTAGACATCTAACTTCAGGTTTAATTATTTGTTGAAAATAAAAATACAATATGGCTATTTATTTATGAATTCAACTCGTTGCTGATTAATTAATTTGTTGAAAATAATTTTAGGGGATTATAAGAAAGATCATGAATCAAGAAGAGATGCGATTGAATGTTCAATGTATATAATATCACCCTTTTGAACTTTATCTCTATAGTATTTTTTTATAGTCACTTTAAAGAATATAACCTTTAATTCATTAAAATATTACATGATATGCCATTAGAACAAATAACAANATTTTAAAGTCACTTTAAACAATATAACCTTTAAATCATTAAAATATTACGATATGTCATTATAACAAATAACAAATTAAAAATATTCATT
>OVAU01001758.1:0-13960 GCA_900406315.1 Biscutella laevigata subsp. laevigata
AAAGTATCAAGGAAATCAATTCCCTCTTGCTGCGTGTAACCCTTAGCCACCAACCTTGCTTTATACCTTTCAATACTCCCATCTGCGTTATGTTTAACTGTGTAAATCCATCGACTGCCAATGGCCACCTTCCCTTCAGGAAGTTCACAAACATCCCAAGTATGAGTCCTTTCCATAGCCTCGAACTCCAAACCCATCGCATCACACCATTCCGTGAATTCCTTTGCTTCAAAAAACTTTTGGGGAATGGGAATTGTTTGAGAGAAGTTACTTAGAAAGGCACAGAAAGGCTCAGAGATACTAGAATAAGATATAAAGTTTGTGAGAGGAAAAGGTGTAGATACACTAGTAAGAGTATTATTATAACAATGAAAGTCCTGCAGGTGTTTAGGGGGATTGACTTTGCGACGAGAAAGTGATTCAGAAGGAATCACCTCATCAGAAGATAGAACATCAGAAGAATGATGCTTATCAGAAGATGTTTGCACCGGAGGCAAATGACCATCTATGGGAGCAGGCGACTGTAATAGAGGAAAGAAGACTTTGATATCATCAGTTAAANGGAAGAATGATGCTTATCAGAAGATGTTTGCACCGGAGGCAAATGACCATCTATGGGAGCAGGTGACTGTAATAGAGGAAAGAAGACTTTGATATCATCAGTTAAAGTAGATGACACAAAGGGAAAGATTTCCTCATGAAAGACAACATGTCTAGAAATAGAAACAGAACGTGTCTCAATATCTAATAGTTTATATCCCTTAAAACCAGCTGGATAACCCAAGAAAACACTAGCTCTAGCACGAGGTTCAAACTTAGTTCTATGACTCTTAGACGTAGAGTTATAACAGAGACACCCAAAGCTTTTCAAGCTGTGATAATCAGGTTTCTTCGTGGTCAATTTTTCATAAGGTGATATGTTGTCTAAGACTGGTGTGGGAAGTCTATTAATGAGAAACACAGCAGTTAAAACACAATCACCCCAGAACTCTAGTGGTACCTGAGATTGAAATAACAAAGCCCTAGCTACATTCAAAATATGCTGATGCTTTCTCTCTACTACAGAATTTTGTTCTGGTGTTTCAGGACAAGAATGAAATGACATAATCCCTTTAGATGAGAACAAATCTGCAAACTTGAGTTCATGAGCGTTATCGGATCTAACGGCCTTAAGTTTCGTGGTGTATTGGTTCTCTACCATCTGAATGAAGTTAGGAAAGACATGTAAAACATCCGATTTGTTTTTCAAAAGATAAACCCATGTGGCCCGACTGTAATCATCTACAATCGTCAAAAAATACCTATACCCCTCAACAGTCGGTTCAGAAAAAGGCCCCCATGTGTCTATGTGAACTAAATCAAATGGTTTAGAACATTTATGTTGACCACTATGAAAGGGAAGGTGTTTCTGTTTTGAAAGATGACAGATGTGACAAACATGAGATTTACTTTCATTCAGTTTGGATTTGGAAACATGTAATACATCCGAAAGAGATTCAACTTTAGAAAAAGAAGGGTGTCCTAAACGCTTATGCCAAGTTCTCAAGTCAACAACCACACTAGAACAGAAAGAAGTGGTACCTGTGAGAGGCAAAATCCTATTCTCACTGTCTAAATGCAGAACATAAAGACTCCCAACTTGTCTACCTTGACCAATCATCTGGTCCTGCATAATTCCCTGAATAGTACAAGAACCAGAATCAAAACTGACTTTAGCGTTCAAGGATTTAGTTAAGACACTAACACTCAGAAGATTGAACTTGAACTCAGGGATATATAACACATCATAGAGAGAGAGAGCATCAGATAGTTGAATGAATCCTATGCCAGCTATAGTAACCGTGAATCCATTAGGTAAAGTCACGAAAGTGTTCTCCAAAGGGGTATACTTAGTAAAGAAATCCCTAGAATGAGTGACATGGTGTGTAGCCCCTGAATCTATAACCCACTTCCTAAGAGACATTTCTGATTCTTTAAAGATAGATGAAATCGACATGTTCTGAGAAGTGAAGTGAGATAAAGTGGAGAAAGCACCTGTTATCTGTGAGATACTAGGTGCAGAGTTAGAAGGAGAAGCATAGGAATTATCCGGAGCTGATGTGACAGTCTGAGGATGCAGTTTCTGACTAAGGAAAGAAATCATACTCTGAATCTGATCTGGAGTCATATCCGTTGTTGGACTATTCTCTCTTAATCCTGCATCATTCTCATTCACCGTAGTCATATTAGCATTTCCAATATTTCCGATTTGAGGCTTCTTCTTACTCAGTGGATGCCCTGGAGGATATCCGTGGACCTTATAGCATTTCTCAACTGTGTGTCCAATTCTAGAACAATGTGAGCATTTCGGTTTCTGAAGATTTCCCTGAGATAGAAGGATTTGATTGTAATCAGAAGGAGGATCAGACTGAATTTGAAATGCCGTTGAGTTGACCGGGAGTTTGTTTTCAGACACAACAATTCTTTGGCTCTCATCTTGATCAAGCATATTGTATATGTCTGCCAAACGCGGTCTCGGTTTCATGTTCAAAATCTGACCTCTGATATTTGCAAATCCATCATTGAGTCCCATAAGAAACTGAATAATCCGACTTGTCTCTGCTTCTTCAAGAAGTTCCTGCACATGAGAGCAATTGCATTTTCGAGTGGTAGTTGATCGAGTATTAGCTAATTGCTCCCACAGAGTCTTCTTCTTAGTATAGTATGTAGATAGACTTTGATTCCCTTGTTTGAGAGAGAGAATTGCCTGTNCTCCTGCACATGAGAGCAATTGCATTTTCGAGTGGTAGTTGATCGAGTATTAGCTAATTGCTCCCACAGAGTCTTCTTCTTAGTATAGTATGTGGATAGACTTTGATTCCCTTGTTTGAGAGAGAGAATTGCCTGTTCGAGTTGGTATTTCCTTGGTAAATTACTCACTCTAAACCTGGAATACAAATCATTCCACATTTCCGATGCATCTTCATAGTATAAGATACTATCATAAATCTCCTTGTTAACTACATTCAACAACCATGCCTTAACCATACTGTTGCATCTACTCCAGATCTTAAAATGTGGATCATCTTCAACCAGTCTAGGAAGAGAGCCATCAACAAATCCTATTTTGTTCTTTGCATCTAGACTCATTTTCATAGCGATATACCAGTTATTGAAATTGGATCCATCTAGAGTGTGATTCACAATGCACAATCCAGGATGATCTGCGGAATGAAGAAAGTATGGACTATGAATATTGTCAATCGATTGCATACCAGTACGATTGAGGCCAGATGTATCCCGATTCGAAGATCCATGACGATTCGAGTTCCCACCATCATCTTCCATTTCTGGAATAGTGTTTCGCATCGCAGATATCTCTGAATCAGAAGAAATTGTTCGACTCCTTAACTTCTTATTCAATTTCACCATCTTCAAGCTTCGATTCAGCTTAAACTCAGCTCGATTCAAAGGGAAAACACCTCGAAAGATAATCCGAAGTATCCGAACTAAACGAAGCTCTGAATTAAGGTTCGAAGACACTGGTAAGGTGTAAAATGAAGAAGAAAACGGAAGAAATCAGAGAAAACGAGCTAGAAAGTGCTCTGATACCATATTTGAGAATCGAAATAGCAGAGAATCTATGAAATGCTTTTCTGTATTTCAAAAACTCAAAGAAAGAAGTTTGTTACATATTCTGTTTATATACAAACGTTCAAAACGTTAATTTAACTAAACCGGTCTAAACCGAAGTCGTCTAACTCAAGCATTCTAAAAGTTTTACAACAACAAGGTCCTAATCTTCACACTCTCTAAGAATTCATATTTTCCTACTGAAGTTACCGCCTAGCAGAATTTTAAAGAGCTATAAATGAACAGCTTCTGGAAAACAAAAGGAATAAAGAATTTGTAGTTGCTTATTCAGATTGCAGAAGCTCAACTCGCTGTTGATGCTATGTGCACATTGTGAATTCTTTTATCTCCATGTTCTTCTTCAGGTTCTGGTGGAGTACCGTAACAAAGACGCTGATCATGTGGAATGGGCTAAAGCCTTAAAAGAACTTTACGTACCTGGTCTAAGGGATTATGTTAAAAGTCAATACCCCTTGGGACCTGTATGGAATGCATCAGGGAAACCCGCTAGTGCTCCTGCAAAGGCTCAACCGGGCGCTCCTGCTCCTCCACCAGCACCATCTGCATCCCTTTTCAATTCTGAATCTTCAAAGCCATCATCATCATCATCAAACCAGAAACAAGGGATGTCTGCTGTTTTCCAGCAGCTCAGCTCAGGTTCTGTGACCTCAGGTAGGTTATGAAGTTGTGTATGTCATCATATTCCTGGCATGGTGTCTATTTAGACCGTCAATCACAAGTAGCTTATTATTCTTGTTCTTTGCTTTCCAGGTCTAAGAAAAGTGACGGCTGATATGAAGACAAAGAACCGTACTGATAGATCTGGAGCAGTTAGTGCCATTGAGAAGGAAACTCGTACCACCAGTAAACCAGCCGTTTCAAAAACTGGACCACCGAAAATGGAACTTCAAATGGGTCGCAAGTGGGTTTTTCTAACAGTAACTATATGGTGCAAATGCAAACTATAGTAGAAATGCAATAACATGATTGATAGCTTCTATTGAATTATAAGGTGGGCAATCGAGAACCAAATTGGGAAGAAAGACCTGGTTATCAGCGAGTGTGATTCCAAACAATCTGTATATGTATTTGGTTGCAAAGATTCTGTCTTGCAGATACAAGGTAACTTTTTCTTCATTCCAGTTTTCTTTAGAGAAGTTGGATATCTCCTCAAAAGTCTTTGAGGCCCTTACCGTTGTTTCATAATCTGCAGGAAAAGTGAATAACATCACCATTGACAAATGCACCAAAATGGGTGTTGTCTTCACGGTGAGTAGAATAATTCCGCTTAAACCCCCACTGCAAACAGTTATGTGGTTTCTAATAATGTAAAATCTAACTAATCTGTGTAGGATGTTGTTGCTGCATTTGAGATTGTGAATTGCAACAACGTAGAAGTGCAATGTCAGGTTTGTATTTTTTCATCTATAGTTTTCTTAGTGGCTGCAATTATCGTATGATGTGTAGCTCTAACATCTGCAATTTTTTTCGAGAACACTGATGGTTCTTACTTAGTCTTTCTATGGCTGATCTAGGGTTCAGCTCCCACAGTTTCTGTGGACAACACGACTGGTTGTCAATTATATCTAAACAAAGACTCATTAGAGACAGCTATAACAACAGCAAAATCAAGTGAGATCAATGTAATGGTTCCTGGTGCTTCCCCTGATGGAGATTGGGTATAGATTTCCTCTCTCTATCCATGAAAACCATATGATTTTTCCATGCATGCTTCAAAGTTCGAATTAATACATAGAGCAACGAAACATTTATGGAGTTTGATTACTTTGGGTTGATAGAAAAATCCAGATGTCACATGATTACACTATATTACATTATTACCAAGAAACTCATGCGTGTGACTGAGAAGACACTGTTTGTTGTAAGAATCAGTCTCATTTCGATTTTTTAACAACATTGTAGGTGGAACATGCACTGCCTCAACAGTACAACCATGTGTTTAATGATGGGAAGTTTGAGACAACACCAGTCTCGCACTCAGGTGCCTAAGCCTTAAGGGAAATTACTTTTCAGTTTGGGTTTTTACTTGAAACTCAGGTCCTATTTTTTCAATCATATGTACTTGGTTTCTTCAGATTAGTATAGAGAATGTATTTGTTTGTTTTGTCTCTATCCCATAAATTTTGGCTTTGGAGGTAGTTTTGCTTTTTGTTTAATATGATCTGATCATCTCTAGTTTTGGATTTGGATTTCTCATTTTTTTGTTTTTTTTTTGGGGTGTTCTGAGCCGTGGCGGTCCGAACTCATATATGGTACGATCCGAACTCATATTTGGTATTGAGCAAAAGAATACGTTTGATATTGATACCCTTATTTATTTATAAATTTTAGCATCTAAAGCCGTTTTATAAGCTTTAGTTCATAATTGGATGAATTGGTGCACAAAGATTATGAATATGCAATTTTTTTTTTATAAATATTTGCTTTTCCATGTTTTTTATAAATAATTCAGCCTTTTGTTTTATTTTTTAAATAAATGATGTGAGCATTGTAAATTCTACAACATTACAACTTTCCCATAAAATATTATCTATTAATTTCTGAACCGATCACTAAGCTCAAAATACCTCCGGTTTCCTATGAACGGGATAATTCCGGTTTAACAAAATAGTCTTTTCGCAACGCATCGTTTTTAAAAAAAAATTCCATTGCCGCCGAGAATTTTCCCGGAAATAACCTCAAATTCCTTTTTGGGTTCAGAGGAAAAAGGCAAATCAAAGAGAAAAGTCTTCTTCTTTTTTTCTTATAGTCTTCGTCTTTTTGCTAGTGAGAAGACGATCCAACCATTATGTCTTTCTCCTTTGTGTTGATTTCTGCAATTTACTTTTTCCTGGAAAATCATTTGCTAACTTTCCTTAAAAATCTCCATCACTTTGTGATTGATTGATTGATTGAGTAAGTAAGTAAGCCACTAATGGCTTAAGGTCTAAATCTTATCTTATTCACTTGTGATATCTCGTTTGTTGGGAAAAAAATAGTTTCTGATTTAGGGAATTCTAAGGATTGTTGTGGCTAGATTTGGCAAGATGAGTCGAAGCGAGGGAGTCTCGGAAAGTGTAGTGTTAAAGCGTGTTCTCACGATTTCTGAACTTCAACAAATCATGAGTACTGACATCTCTTGCATGGCAAATCAAATGCCTTCGGTGTTTATCACTGTCAATGGCAAGCCTTTAAGTGAATATGAGCTTTACAAGTTGCAGACATGTGCATATCCACCCAAGAAGCTAAAACCTGGAAACTATTGGTATGATAAGGGTACTGGCTATTGGGGAAAGGTGGGTATTCGTATATAAGTCTGCATACTTATTCTCAGGTATGTATCTTGAATGCTCAGCTTAATCAGATCCTTCAATTATTTACTTAAACAGGTAGGAGAGAAACCTAGTCAGATTATAAGTCCTGAGATGAACATTGGAGGTAGTAACATTAGCGAGGACGCAAGCAATGGTGACACTGGAATTTATATTAATAGCCGGGAAATAACCAGGATAGAGCTCATGATGCTTAAGGTTCTTATGCTGTTTTTACCTTGTGTTGTTGGAATATTTATATAGCATTAGTGTCTTTGTTCTAAATTTAGGGTCTCTTTGCTTTGATGTAGATGGCAGGGGTGCGATGTGATGGAAAGCCCTGTTTTTGGGTCGAGGCAGATGGTACCTACCGAGAAGAAGGTAATAAACATTACATCATCGGAAAAATTTGGAATAAGGTATGAATTCCCCAGCACAAGGTTTTCAAGTTTGCATTGTTTAATTATAAAACTGTGACGACAGTTATGGATGTTTTCTTTGTTTTATTATTAGAGAAGGACAAGGCTTGCTTGTGCTATAATGTCTCTGCCAGTTCCCCCTGCTGCTTCATCTGCAGTAGAATCAAATGATGTGCCATTGTATGAGCAGAAAATGCTTAGCAAGCTTCTTCTGATTGGTAATGAGAAATGTGGCGCCACTACAATTTACAAACAAGTGAGATATCCATCACCCACTTTAATGTTTTACATCTATTGAAGGATCGAGTATTGACTTCTTTTGTTCAGGCAAGGTCTCTCTATGACGTTCCATTCGGCCTAGATGACCGCGAAAGAATCAAATTCATAATCCAAAAGAATCTCTATGCCTATCTGGCTATGGTTCTTGAGGCACACGAAAGATTTGAGGAAGGGATGAGCAATAACCGGTCTTCGGACCAAACAGGTAAAATTTTATAGACCGTGCAGACATCAGATTATCGAAGTACACTTGTTGAGTTCTGTTGTGATCTAGGCAATATGGGAGCTGAGACCAGTTCTAAAACAGTCCCGAGACTAAAACATTTTTCAGATTGGCTTCTCAAAGAAAAGGAGGAAGGAAACTTGGAGATATTTCCAGCATCAAGTCGCCAAAATGCACAAACTGTTGCGGATCTTTGGCGAGTACCGGCTATTCAAGCCACCTACAAAATGCTTCGCCATACACTTCCTAGAAACGCTTTCTATTTTCTTGGACGAGTGAGTTTGCTGTATATATACGTTTTTTCAGGTCATTTGCACTTTTTTTAAAGAAAGGTGGGAAAGGAAGACTAACGTAAATGTATTTCTACTTAGACTCTTGAGATCTCGAGACCAGAATACGATCCTTCTGATATGGACATATTGCAAGCGGAAGGACTCTCTTCTATGGAAGGACTTTCTGGTGTGGAGTTCTCATTCCCGTCAAATCCTGAAGAAGACTCTCTTGAGATTGATTATCAGCATCATCCAAACATGAAGTTAGTTCTGTTCCTTTGCCTTCTGTTACATAACTACTGAAAATCCGTTGAACTCTCTCTCTCTCTCTCTTTATCTCTAGGTACCAACTCATCCGGTTAAATCCGAGAAGCCTTGGAGAAAACTGGAAATGGCTGGAAATGTTTGAGGACACCGACTTGGTGATATTCTGTGTCTCACTAACAGATTATGGAGAATACATAGAGGATTGTGATGGGGTCCTTGTGAACAAGATGATTGTAAACAAACAGCTTTTCGAGAGCATGGTGACTCACCCAAGCCTAGCTAACAAAAGGTTCCTTCTGGTTCTAACAAAATTCGATCTCCTAGAAGAAAAACTCGAGCAGGTTTGATAGGCTCCCAAATGTGTACGTACGAAGGCACAGACGGATGGATGCAAGAGTCAACAACGAGGGAGAGGAGCTGAAGAAGACTTCGGTCGTTTAGTTACTCATGATGTCTTTAACAGTCTGTTTGATTGGTTTTAATTAATTGAGATTAGTAAACCGGTTAGGACTTGTTAGTGGTTTACTAATCTGGTTTGTTTAAGTTTAGGAGAGTCAAACATTGGAAACTATCTGGGATTTGGGAATTCTCTGGAGTTCTTGGATCTTGGAGGGAATACGATCGAGATTATAAGGTCGTATTCGCCGTTACGTTGTAGTCCGAGTTTTACAAGTAATCAATATACGAGATTTGCCTATTGGAGTCTTAACAAATTGGTGCGTCGTGCTCCGTGGGTCTGAATTCACGCGGCTTTCGAGCTCCTTCGTCTTCTTCGGGCAGCTACGATCGTGGCGTTTTCTGTGTCACAAAGATTCTGACCTTTCACGGTTGCCTTTCGGGTCGCCGAAGATTGGGCTTACTAGAGCACAGCGTGCCGCACGCCGCCGACGCGCAAGAATGGTGGAAGAACACTCGCAATCGTCGCAGTCACCAGCAATTACCAACATCGCCATCGCAACACCGGATGATACACCGGCGATTCTCGCTCTCCGGGAACATGCGATGCGCACCGATAATAGACTCACATTAATGGAATCAGAGAGTAAGTCACGAGATGCGGAAATAATGGCGAAAATTGATAAATTGTCATCTCTTTTGTCAGGTCTAGGCACACACGCCTCTGGGAAGGCGCCGATGATCGCGACGGAGCCGGAAAAGCAGCCTGCTACCTTCTCGCCTTCTCTGATGCCTCAAGATTTCCGCCTGGATCCACGTGAGGAGGCTTACAACCATGAGTTCTTTGCTCCGGACCGCCGAGCGGATCCTCGTGACTATGCCAAGTACACATCCCAGGTTCTCCCCTCTACCTCGGAACCTTGCCGTAGTGCTCGACTAGGGGAGATTAGGACGGAAAATAGGAGCTATGTTGATCGGGATACGTTGTTACAGAAGATTGAAATGCCTGTGTTCGATGGGATAAATCCCTATGCTTGGATATCTGTTGTTGAGCGTTATTTCAGGATCGGTGGCTACATTGAAAGCGAGAAGCTGGATCTTGTTTCAGTCAGCTTGGCCGGAGACGTTCTCAGTTGGTATAACAGCGAGATTTCCGATGACCCTTTCTTGAGTTGGCTGGACTTCAAAGAGCGGCTGTTGATTCGTTTCAGTCGCATCCATATCCGCGACCCGAGCCAATTGTTCTTTATGGTGCGCCAAACTGGTTCTGTGTCTGAATATATACATGAATTCGAGGATTTGCGCTCTCAGAAGACAGGGTTGACAAAGAAACTGATACAAGGGGTTTTTCTAAACGGTCTCAAAGAAGAAGTTCGCGAGGTCGTGATATTGAGCAGACCTGTGACGTTGGCTGATATGAAATCTATTGCGCTACAAATGGAACACAGCTCCTTCTGTCAAAAACCAGTCCAATCGGTTATCAAACCGAGACAGAGCTGGGACAAGCAACCTTATCTCACTCCGCCTCCACCACTTCCGCCGGCAGGGGTTGCAGTGCCGCGTCCTCAGCGACGTTTAACTCCACCAGAACTGGCTGATCGAAAACGCCGTGGTTTGTGCTTCCGATGTGACAGTGCCTGGTCGAGGGATCATCGCTGTGCTAGAGCTGAGCTGCGGGTCTTATCAGTACTGGACGGGTTTGAGATTGAGGTCTTGAATACAGAGGATGATGAGGGTGCAGAGGACCAAGACCCTGCCAATTTGATGATATTGTCCTTGCATTCTTTCTTAGGAGTACACTCCCCTAAGACAACGAAGATGTATGGTATGATTGGCACGACAAGAGTGGTTGTGCTTCTAGACAGCGGAGCCTCACACAACTTCATCTCTCCCGCTGTGGCAAGAAAGGCAAGACTGACTTCCTCTCCGGGTGCCAAGCTCGACGTTCTTTTGGGCAATGGGGTGACAGTCCAGGGCTTTGGAGTTTGCAAGGATGTCCGGTTCGCCTTGGCGGGGTACACTTTTTGCACAGATTTCATCAAGTTGGACCTGGGTGGCGCAGACGTCATATTAGGAGTCCAGTGGCTGGAGACTCTTGGGCCGTGCACGGTGGACTGGGGTCGCCAGGAACTCCGTTTTCAATACAATAACCAGGAGATCACTCTAGTGGGGGATCCGGGGTTACACTCGGTGGGTTCTTTGAAAGCAATGTTCTCCTATTCGGGACTCGAGTATGCAGGACCGAAACTAACTTCGTCTCCAGATGGTCCAGTACAACCGTCTATTCAGCGGGTCCTCGACGATTTTTCTGCAGTATTTGCGGAACCAACGGGCCTCCCGCCAATTCGAGGATCTGAACATGGCATAACTCTCCTCCCAGGCACTCACCCTGTGTCGGTCCGGCCGTATCGCTATCCACACGCTATTAAGGCAGCGATGGAAACAATGGTTCGAAGCATGTTACAAGCAGGAACAATTCGACGCAGTCATAGTCCGTACTCCAGTCCAGTATTGCTGGTTAAGAAGAAGGATGACTCGTGGCGTTTTTGCGTCGATTACAGAGCTCTAAACAAGGCGACTGTGTTGGATAAATTTCCAATTCCGGTGATTGATCAGTTGTTGGACGAGCTCCACGGGGCTGCAGTGTTCTCGAAGCTGGATTTACGATCAGGGTACCATCAAATTCGCATGAAGGAACAGGATATAGAGAAGACTGCCTTTCGAACTCATGAGGGTCACTATGAATTTGTGGTCATGCCCTTTGGCTTATCCAACGCCCCTGCAACCTTCCAGGCCTTCATGAATGAAATCTTCAGCCCGTTTTTGAGAAAATTTGTGTTGGTTTTCTTTGATGATATACTCGTGTACAGCCACGACTTGGAGGATCACACTCGACACCTCACAGCTGTGTTACAGATTTTTGTGCAACACCAATTATTTGCAAACAGGAAGAAGTGCATCTTTGGAAAAAACGAGATCGCTTATCTGGGGCATGTTATCTCGAAGAAGGGGGTTTCTACTGATCCGGAGAAAACAGTGGCAATGCGTAATTGGCCTACACCGTCGTCAGTCAAAGCTCTACGTGGATTCCTGGGACTCACGGGTTATTACAGACGGTTTGTCCGTGACTATGGCCTCCTTGCTCGGCCCCTGACAAGCTTGCTCAAGAAAGACCAATTTCTATGGTCTGCAGAAGCTCAATCGGCTTTTGAAGCACTCAAAGTGGCGATGATGTCTGTTCCGGTTTTGACTCTTCCTGACTTCAACGAACAGTTCATTGTGGAGGCAGATGCATCGGGTTTTGGTTTGGGCGCCGTGTTGATGCAGCACAGAAACCCCATCGCGTATTTCAGCCACGCGTTGACAGCCAGGGAACGCCTCAAACCCATTTATGAGAGGGAACTGATGGCAATCGTGTTTGCTGTTCAGAAGTGGAGGCATTATCTGCTTGGGCGACGTTTTCTTGTGCACACGGATCAGAAAAGCCTCAAGTTTTTGCTAGACCAGAAGGATGTGTCCATGGACTATCAGCGGTGGCTCATTCGCCTTCTGGGATTCACATTCGATATTGTGTATAAACCGGGCCTCCAAAACAGAGCAGCTGACGGACTCTCGCGCATTGACCAAGTTCCAGCAGTTCAGGTCTGTTCCATTCTTTTATCGCTGACACTTCCATCAGTTTTGCAGGTTCCCGACTTGCTGGAGGAGATTAACAGGGATACGACTATTCAGACACGCATCGCTGCGATTCTCGCAGGATCTTTTCCCAGCTCGAAATTCACTGTCAAGGAGGGCAGATTATGGCATCACCATAGTCTGGTCATCAGCACCACCTCCAAATTCATCCCTCTGTTTCTCCAAGAAGGCCATGATAGCAAGCTAGGGGGACACTCCGGCGTGTTAAAAACAACTAAACGGATACAGCAATGGGTTTATTGGACTGGTATGAAGCAGCAGATTGCACAATACGTCGCGGAATGCAGTGTTTGCCAACGCCATAAGACCTCGACTCTTTGCCCAGCCGGTCTGCTGCAACCTCTCCCGGTGCCGACGGCGATCTGGTCCGATGTGAGTTTAGACTTCATCGAAGGTCTTCCGAGTTCGGGTGGTGTAAACGTCATTCTGGTGGTTGTGGACCGCCTGAGTAAGTATGCCCACTTCGCAGGTTTGAAACATCCGTTTACAGCCACTGATGTGGCTCACCTTTTCTGTCAACAAATTGTGAGGTTGCATGGTTTCCCTACTTCGATTGTCTCTGACCGTGATCGCATATTTCTAAGCTCGTTTTGGCGAGAATTGTTTCGTCTTTCAGGTACTCAGCTGCGTTTTAGCTCGGCATATCATCCGCAAACGGACGGCCAAACTGAGGTCTTAAACAGATGCCTCGAGACCTATCTGCGATGCTTCACGTCTGATCAACCTCGGCAGTGGTTCAAGTATTTGCACTGGGCGGAGCTGTGGTACAACACCTCATTCCATACCTCCATTCGCTCGACTCCGTTCCAGGTGGTGTATGGCAGGCCACCTCCGTCGCTGGTGCGTTTCGAGGCAGGTTCCACAGCCAACGGCGAATTGGAACAACAGCTCAAGGAACGTGATGACATGCTTCTGGTCCTGCGCGAGCGACTGATCCATGCGCAGCAACTGATGAAGAACAACGCCGACAAACACCGTCGGGACGTGGAATTCGCGGTCGGCTCGCTGGTGTTCCTTAAGCTCAGACCTCACCGCCAAACGTCAGTCACCAAACGGCTCTGTCACAAGCTCTCTGCCAGATTCTATGGCCCATTTGAGGTCCTCGAACGGATTGGCAAGGTCGCATATCGGATACGGTTGCCGGCAGATTCAAGGATCCACCCTGTCTTTCATGTTTCTCAACTCAAACAGGTATTAGGTAAGCACAACACAATCCACCCTCTTCCTTCCACTTTTTCTCCCTCGGATGTGTTTGTAGTGGAACCTGAGCACATAGCGGATACCCGTTACAACTCCGACGGCCACTTGGAGCTCTGCGTGCAGTGGCGAGGCCTTCCCTTGCATGAGTCGACGTGGGTGGGGTACAGAGACTTTAAGCATCAGTATCCTTCCTTCCAACTTGAGGACAAGCTTGGTGTTGATGGGCGGGGTATTGATAGGCTCTCAAATGTGTACGTACGAAGGCACAGACGGATGGATGCAAGA
>OVAU01001759.1:407-13363 GCA_900406315.1 Biscutella laevigata subsp. laevigata
CCTAATCGCAGCGTTTTGGTTTTTTCCTTCTTGTGGATCGCTTTATGTACAGTCAAAAATAATCTAATAACAGAAGCAAGTGGGGATCTCTCACTTTACCTTCTGTTGCTACTTCTGGTGCTGTAATTCAGTCTCCGAGCAGTCCCTCTTCCACCTCCGTTCCAACCTCTGTCATCATCATCGTCATCATCATCTTCTTCATTGTAGGCTACAGCTTTTTTAGCAGATCTTGAGCTTTTTCTTGGCGTTGGTCGTTTTCTCTTGACGCTTGCTGAATAAATGGTGTAATCAATTGTATCTTCTCTCATCGCGTTCTTAAACTCCTGCAAAAGGAAAAATCATGATTTCTTTGCCCAGGGATATTTTTTTAGACAAAAGGGAAACAAAACTCTATTGGGATTTTGACCTGATATCTCTGAACTAGGTCTTGATATGTTGAAGGTAAATCAGTGCGAGTTTCGCTGAGGTCTAAGGCAATGTTTTGTCTCGACAGAGTATCTCCTGGCTTCAATGGCTCCGTTGGAGAATAGGCCTGAGATAAATTTATTACCCAAACACAATCACGTTTCGTGAACAAGATAAATAACAGAACTCATTCTGAAAAGAAGAAGAAAAAAATCATACTTGGCAGCACTGATCATTTAAGCTGTATGTGACTTTCAAGTATCTCTTGAGCTTCAAAAGAAGTTGTAAAGCTATAGCTGCTAAGCAATCAACCTGAAATAGAAAAGAAAGACTGGCATGAGAACAATAAGCCATAGTGTTGTAAGTTTTTAGATTTTCTATTTCAGTAAAACCAAAACTCAAGAATTAAAAACCGAAAGAAGTTTGGGTTTCTAGACCGAAAGAAGTGAAAAGTACCAACCTAATATTTCTAGACCGAAAGAAGTGAAAAGTTCAAACAAAAAAAGAAACCCGATTTTCACACCCTAACATCTCAGGAGAAAAAGGTATGAAGAGTACCTGAATTTTCTGCAAATCATCGGTGGATAATTCAGGCGGATCATATGAGGTCTGTTTGGGCATGGTTGCTTCCCTATTCGGCGTTTGATATGAAGTAAATTGATCCCTCGGATCTTGATATACTGCTCCGTTGAGGTCAATTGGAGTTGGATATCCATTGAAATTCCATTGCTTTGGTTCTTCTTGGATTCTTGTGTTCAAATCCATCATATGCATATGTCCGGGGATCGGATCTAGTTGGTAAGTTCCATTTCCGTGCTGAGTCTTTGCTAAATCTTTATGTAACAAAGCCTTCAAATTTGACTCGGTTGCGCCAGCCCGGACTTGTATAACTCGGTTTATGGAATATACAAGATAGAGCGGCTCATCAGGTGATGTAAATGGAAGTAAAGCAAGGGTTTCAGTGCAATACCTGTATAGAGAAACAGCACAGTTAGTGTTTATTTTAGTACTTTACCATAGAGAGACTGTGAAGGTTTTTGATAGCAGCGAATACTAACATCAAAAAGGATATTACGGAGCCACTCCAGGTTGGATTATCAAACTTGCGCACAATGGAAGTCATAAATTTGTTCCGAGAAACTCGGTTTCCACGGATAAGCTTGTAGATCCTAGAGACTCCAAGTCTAGCTTGTGCGAGAGTGCTACTAGTTTGATCATTATTCGATGACATGTTTGTTGAACCCTTTTGCTGAGGGTTTTGATAGGGTTCTGAAGTGACCTGGCTGATGGATTGCATGAAAATGAACGACATTTGAAGTCCGTCACCGAGACGGCTTTCAAAGAAAGCCGGATACCTGATGATAGTGTCGAGGTGTGTTAGTTGCGTCGATAGTTGATGAGCTAATAATGTAAAATTTTGTATAATCTAAGAAGAGGATTACTTCTCATGCATATTCATTAGTAAATGATGGGCCAGCTTTTGGTTCGTCTCTTGAGGATCTGTCTCGAGGGCAATCAAATACGGAACACATGTAATAGGATGAACAAGACCTTGACGTAGCACAACTTCCACTATCTGCGGAACATATATAATCTCTTACTAATTCACACAGAAGCAAAGAGGCAGAAGCAAATATTATTAACGGGAAAAAGGCAAACCTTGAGAGCACTCTGGCGAATTTGATCATCAAAGTCTAAGCATCTACCTAAGATCTTATCCCAATACAATTGCACAATGCCTCCACAGATGTTGGTGTCACCTGCACCAGCGGCCACAGGTACAGTATTGCCACCTTGATCAATTGGGTTAACTCCCTCATCACTGGCTTTGTTGGATGCCAATTGTGTTTCCGCATCAAGAAGGTATTCATACATGTTTTGTAATGCTTGCATCTGGATCATGAGCATTAAAAGAGAATGTAACCATATGCAACGTAAACAAAGCATGCACACCACATAGATGTGTACTATTACCTTCATACGCTCGTTTGCTTCATCTGATAATGAAGTCTCGATTATTTTTCCAATATCTTCTTCCAACATGTATTCAGGTCGTGCAATTAAAATGAAACCTAAAGCCTAGAAGAAGTTTGGGGTCACCATTATTTTAGCATCAAGCAAAATTAAGAATGTGCAACAGACTAGCACTGTGTGCACCATACCTGCAGTGACCTGACTTTCAAAGAAAAATCTTCCATGCGGAGCTGTCGTTTGAATAAACTGAGACAGCCAGAGAGATTGAAATTCTTGCTACCTGAGGTGCTAATAAGAGAGTTTCCATGGCGAATAAGCAAGCCAAGACAAAAAAGGGACCGGCCAGCAATCTGAAATAGACAAAATATTTCACCATTTAGCTTCAAGTTGATCTGCTGCTGGAATCAACTAGTAAAGAATAACAGTTAAATCAACTCAAACATCACTCACTCAAATGAGACGTATGTGAACTATAAATATTTCCATCAGTAGGAAGTAAAACCCCAATTAAGAGCAGTGTTAGTAGAGAATATGGATATTCTAAGCAACAGGGAAATGAGAGTAAGTTGTGTCTACTAAACATAAAGAAAATAACAATCAAATGAGCATATGAACATACCCGAATTAAGATAATGATGCAACCAAATTTATGCTAGCAAATACAGGCCACAACAGTAAAATATACTGAGTACCAACCCACGGAAACTCTACTTGTAAGATCATGTGCATGAAACAAGAGTCAAAGAAGGCCTCAATTGTGTTTAAACACAAAAGTGATGCAAGTTCTTTTCAAATTAAACCCACCTGATTGTTGTCGGACCCTTGGGACAGCCGCTTAAAAAAGAACTGAAGAAGATGCTCGACTATGCTAACACCTTTTCCCGCCAATTTACTCACAGAACAGAGACACCTGAGAATTTGAAGGGTTGCGCTAATCAGATGGCAGGTAGTCTCCTAAAAAGGATCTACGATATTTCTCGACTGCATCTTCCATGAATAGACGCAAGTGTAAGTACCAGGACCGATGATAGCTGAGTAATAGAGGGTACCTTACGCAAGCATGAACGACAGTTAGAAACGAATGCCGAACAATCATATACTTCAGATCTTGCTCCAGATCTTCTGTAACACTCATAGGCAGCTTGCGGATCAAGGGTAGGACAGAATCGATAATGAAAATAATACTCTCTAGTAACTGTGCTCCTACTCTACTATCAACCTGCAACAAATTCAGGACGAAAGGCAGGTTAGCAATACTTCAAGTTTGAGATTCCATTGTGGGCACACCAACACAGTTATTTTTTTTGGTTTTAGCCTACACAGTTGATTTCCTTTCATAATTATCACCAGTATTTTTTTAAGAAAACAAGCATAGATAAGCTCTTAACAGAACCATTCCATAAAAGTAAAGTTAAGAGAATCTTGACTGGAACGGATATATTAAACCTGGCTCTTAAGATATGGCTGTAGGGTGATAACAAACTTAGTAGGGTCTGAAGCCGGTGTACACAATCCAGGATCCACTAGACAGAACGCATGCAAAACAAGCACATAAGGAAGAGCTTGCAAGTCTCCTTCTTCACGGCTCGTTTCTTCTACCTGAAGGAATAAAAGATGTTAAATCTTGCTCTCAACCAACCCATCAATGCACAGGCATGACGATTTAACTGACCTGTAATATTTTCTCCAGTAAGCACTTGCACATCAGCTCGCAGCGCCTGCGTACTGATGCAAGCGCAACTGGGTTGATACCAGCAGCTTTAGCTGCTTGAGGAAAAAAATCAAGTGCCAGGGCACGCTTAATAATAGTTACAAGGAGCTGATGATTTGGAGTCCTCCTTAACAAGTCAACCATTTGCTTGGTTTTCTTTTCTACTTCCACTGGAATGGAGCTAGCATCACTAGCAAACTGAGTATGATGCCCTGGAGGTTCCTCAAACCAAAATTCATAGAAAGTTTTGCACACAAGATCCTGCAGATGAAAAACATCTAGTATAGATCTTGTACACAAGTATAATACCACACTAAAAAATGAGGAAAAGATATACCAAAGAGCAATGCATACTGAAACACAATGATTACCTGAATGCTAGACTCATCATCAGTGATACGAGATAATATCTCAGTACACGCACTTGTAAATTCAGAGAAGTTGGGATTTGAAGTACACATGTCTCGTATTATCTTGATAGCTCGTTTTCGAACACTCACTCCAGTATCCTTAATCCTCTCTGCGACCTTCTCAAAGTACTGCACAAATAAATTCCTTAGGTCAGTAAAGAAACAACAATGGTAGGGAATGTGATATAACAATAATGATACCCGGAAAGGTAAATCTACCTTTGAACCAACATCAGGATGTGATGCAATATGCCTACCAACAAGTTCCAGTGCTGCTTCTCTAACAGATATAGCAGAATCACAAAACCTTCCTTCAACAGCCAACTGAACACGCTTATCACACAGTACCTCTGGATCAGCTTCAACAATTATACTAACCTGTTATGGCAATCAGAATGTGTTATCATCGCCAGAATAGCATAACTGACTAACTGTATTTCGGTTTTACCAATAAACAGAAATAATTGTGTTTTAATAATTTATTCACTTACTGCTCGCATAGCTTTGGCCCTAATAATGGGAGAGTTCTCTCTCAAACTCGCCTGAAAAATATAGCACAGTTAGAATAAAGACGAAAACCAAACAAAAAATGCATAGAAAACCTTTCACTGACCAGGAGCATGTTTAGAATCTTATCAAATCCTCTGGAAAAAGAACTATTTAGTCCAAGGGCTAACGTAATCTTCTTAATAGCCTCTCTTGTCAATAACGAAGTAGTTGCTCCAGAGTTGCGGATTATTGACTTTGCTTTCAGTCTGGCAATGTAATATTTGAATTTCTTCTGAGATTTTGGGACATCTTTATACCAGAGGCACAGATAAAACCTGCAAAAAGTACCTTCCCTATAAGACCCACCTATATTGCAAATCTGAGTGAAAGGAGTCGGGAACGAACCAGCAAATGAAAGTATGCACATCATCAGCAG
Organism: Biscutella laevigata subsp. laevigata; assembly: GCA_900406315.1. Lineage (NCBI taxonomy): Eukaryota > Viridiplantae > Streptophyta > Magnoliopsida > Brassicales > Brassicaceae > Biscutella > Biscutella laevigata. The sequence goes on from OVAU01001759.1 coordinate 5,833, forward strand.
ATCCTGCATCCTGAAGGTAATTCAAGAGCATTTGTTGAACAACTTCTGTCTTTGTAATCATTTTTGGATCTTCGAAGTTTTCTTCTGATTCCAACTTACCAGTACTCTTGGTGTCCGTCTTGCAATAGGACTGCAGCACGAGAAGTTGCCTTTTGGATATGCATAAAGGACAGTGCCAATTTCGACTTTGAATGTCTAGTTCCTTTAAACCCAAACAGTAGGCATGAAACCACTTTTGACAAATTTGACAGACCAATAAGTTCCCAGCCCTTTCACCTACACAAACAGTGCAATCTTTTGTGCTAACTTGGTCAACTCTAGTTTCACTATCTGATTTTAGTAACGCCCAGAATCTGTTGCCACTGCAGAGGACAGCATCTTGTTTCAACCTAGCAGCAATTGTACCTAGCAACTCAATGGCCAATGTCCGAGCACTGACATCTTTTGATTTCAACCCTGCATTATGCAGCAGTAGGACACATAGAACCTGCAAGAGTTGACCTGTCAAGGGTGGAAAGAAACATTGACTAATTAAAACAAACACAGTAACGCGACACATTTACCTCAAGAATAGGAAACACAGACGGATATTCAGGAAGATTTAGTGCTGTCAGTAAATCTGTAACAAGATTCTCAATTATCGTTTTTATCTCAGAAGCATCCTGAGCCTTCAAACTGGCAAATCGTTCAAGGACACGAGTCCAGAAAAGGCAACATGTTTCTGTAGCCGCTTCATGACATTTAGTTAGGTAGCCAATATCACCTGGGGTCTCCAGTATGGAGATTCCATTGGAAGCCTGTCTCAGGGTTTCAGGAAGGTTTGTGCTGTTGTGAACCAACTGAATGAGCAAAGCAGTGACCATTTGAATCTGCCTCTGTTCTTCATCAGGGAGAAGATATGCTCTCAAGGCTCGTTTTGAGGAAGGTAACTTCCAGAGCAATTGAGATACCTCATCCATCACATATGTTCGGTGTTGAGCATATGAATTATATATCTGCATTACAGTAGACATTTGACAAATATTCAAAGAACATTACTGACATGAAGGCCCTGATCCTTAGAACAGAAAACACAGCAAATATGTGGAATTAGTGTAACGCCTTACTCCACCGATCAAGCTAATTGCTTTAAGTTGCAGAAGTTGGATATTTTCCACCAAAAAAGTTGTGATGCTAGTCTTCAACAGTTGTAAAATGCAACTGTCAGACAACCTTTCTACCAACAGCAGGTCCTTGAGCAAGCCAAGAATAGTGCACAGTTTCTGTAGTGCAGTATTCACTGCTCCAGAGATCCTACGAAACAGAGTATAAGATAGGAAAACGTATACAACTAAAACACACAAAAATGCGTATTAATCAATAAACCTGTTCACTGCTGACTTCTTCATTTTGCCGCTTTTTCCTGTGCGACGCCTTTTGCTGGCAGAGCCCATGTCAGGATCCGGTTCCTCATCATCATCACCTAGAAGCATTTGACATACATCTATATATCAGATAACTTGGAACATAACTTGTGCAGTAAATGGAAAAGGAATGTGAATGTTAAAAAAAACAGTAAAACATGTAGCATGCACAAGCTTTGTGCTTACAGCCTAGGATAATTCAAAGCTTCAGATATAGGGAATGACAGGCCACGCGTTGGAACAGAAATGCATAGTAAATCCAACTCCCAAAGTAAATTGAAAAAATAACCTTCAAATGCCACGTTATCTACTGGTTTACTTGCGGTGCGGAATGATGGATCATAAGCAGACATAACAGCCATCATTTGGTGTCTGGAGAACTCCAGAATTCTTTCAATTATCTAATAAAGAAATAAGAAAATTTAAAATCGAGAGTTAAACAAAGAAGTATAAGCATGAGCAGACTTCAGGGAAAACAACGCTTGAGAAGGGATTACCTCCTCCTTGAAGAGCTGCTTTGGCATATCACTGTTGGCCATTATTGCAAGCGAGGCATGGATTGACTCAAGCGCACCAAGAACCAGGAACACCGAATCTGAATCTGACTGAAATGTTTTTGCGCAAATGTTAGCTATAAAGAAAAAAACTGTTTGCCACTTTTCTATTACTATAAGTGACATTTCAACTAAGTGGAAAGAGCTAAATTATTACTCCATTATTGGAAGTTCAGAAAAAAAACTTCAAACAGGAAAAAGTTTAGACTGAACGCTGTTACGATAAAATAGCCCACGTCAAGTGCAAAATAATTTCCATAGAGCAAGAGAGGTGCAGTTGCTACAAAAATTACTCACAAGCTCACTATTGATGGTCAAGCCTTCTGNATTCAGAAAAAAAACTTCAAACAGGAAAAAGTATAGACTGAACGCTGTTACGATAAAATAGCCCACGTCAAGTGCAAAATAATTTCCATAGAGCAAGAGAGGTGCAGTTGCTAAAAAAATTACTCACAAGCTCACTATTGATGGTCAAGCCTTCTGCCCTATGTATCTGATGATCCAGAGTATGCAATAACCTCGATAAAATATCAACAGGTACCATATGCAGAAGCTTTTTTGACCGTATAGACATCAATTCATTTACAAGAACACGAACTTCATCAACAGGCACTGATGACCACTCTGCTTCATCCCTATCATCACCAGGGACTTCAGCTCTGCCACAGAAGTCCTCCAACATCTCACAAAAGCTTTTTACGATGGACTCTAAAGAAGCATTAAGAAACTACAAGTATTTAGAGGGTAGGGTTAAATGCAAAGAAACAAAAAAAGAGGACAGACAGACCTTGAAGCATTGATGTATCTGGTTGAACTGAAGACACGTCATCTTTACGTTTCTTCTTGCCCTTTTGCTTCTTAGAAGCAGAAGGTTCCTGCAGTTCAATTCTGTTATCGCCTTCGTTCGTGGTAATCGTTTCAGGCCTAGAGTCATGAGTCGCAGTATCATCTCTCGCTGACTGGTTTGCCCAAGGTTCGGGATGCCCACTGTAATCTGCAACATGAGTTGACCGTAATACCCTTTTCACAGGTTCAGGCTGGATACTCCTAGCTACATGATGATCTGTCTGTCTTTGAATCTTGACAGGAACACTTGGCTCTGAAGTTCTTTTTTGAGGCTCTTCACTGGTAAACACTGGAACGCAGATCGGATCTGATAAACTTGAAAATTGTAATAAATAATACGCACAAATATATTATATCTATCATACACTAACGCGATAACATTTTTTTTCCGAGCTACCAAACAACTTTTAAAGATTAGCATAGGCAGAAAGTTGATTAGAGGTTCACTACAACCTGACTGGGGTGAAAAAAAGAAGGAAGATACTGCTAGTATCAAGCTATAAAGGTATCTTAAATGCAGAGCAAATATTCTAAAACAGCTAAAAAGGATTCTAAAACATTTTCAATATTTTCCTTGAAATGTGTCGCACTCCAAAGTTCAGCCAAAAAGGAAAACATGAGAAGGCTTCATTTACCGGGGGTAACATACTCAAATGCTCCAGGATTACATCGTAGAACTTGGTCATATAACTGCAAAGGATCCTGAGAATTACAATTGAGCGTCCTAGCCTCGTTTCTGAGATCCCTGAGAGATTAAGTCCGAGAGAACTAAGTTAATGCCCTGTACAATCATGGTCTCTGCATGAAAGAGTTGTCCCTCAACAGACCTAAATAAACCAAGGTACGGTAGTGGAGAGATGTTTATCCACAATGCTACTCTACCAAATTTTAGAGGAAAAGGAACTCAATCTAGATAGCAGAATGACTCAAATCAAGGCTAGATTTGAACATAACGGCTTCAACCAGCAGAGAACAAAGTGTTACTGAGTGACTTAAGCAGCGAAATTGCCAAGACCTGAAGACGTAAACTTATATAATCATCAAACATCATCATATTACTGACATGTACGATATCAGCCAACAAAACAACAGGTTATTAACTGCAGTCCCAACTATACGTAATTTAGCTGATCCGTTGGGTTCTAAACTCACATCTGAAACACGATATAATCGTCTTGACAATTAGTGAATAAGATTCTAAACAAATAGCAGAGCATTTCACCAGTCCAACTGAGACATCTCTACCTAGTTTCTGAATTCCAGACTGAAGGGAGAAGATGATAGATCGCTTACAGGTAAGAAACGTCAGTCTGTTGAAGCAGGTTTGCGATTCTACCGGATTGCACGAGAATCTCAGTGCGATCCAACGACCTGTTGCCTCTACCTTCGCCGACCTCATCGAACAGCTTGAACTCCCCCGGTTCCGTCGCGCCGCAGAAAATGGGTAGTGACGGAAGCGGCAAGTGAGGAGCAACTTCCGACTGCACTGTATTGGCCAAACCGATCCCGAACTGAGTCAAACTTGAGACTGAACCCCAGCCGGAACTGCTCGGATTGCTCATCTTCAAGGATTTGGAAATTAGGGTTTCCGGAAATCAGTTTTTGAATAACTGCCAGTTATAAAAGGGGAATTTGAGGGAGTTTGAAGCAGTTTTAACAGTCATAGAGAGAAATTGAGCCCTAGATTGGAATTTGAGACGACCAGAGTAGAAATTAGGAAGATGCAATTGGCGGGGAAAGTAAGAGAAATCTTCCCCTGGAATTTTCCTGAAATTTAGATACAGAAATGATTAAGGTATTTATCCACCTATTTAATTACCTTTATACCCTCAACTAATTTTATAGACACGTTGATCGATAAGTAAGTACAGGGGTGGTTTCGGGTAGTTTAGTCATTTTCGTTATCAGAGATGTTTTGAAACAAATATTTATAACTCACTAATGTGCATTGGAGAATTTGATTTGAAAAGTTCTAGAATAGTTTATTAATTTTTTAATCCTTTAAATATATATATATATATATATATATTCTAGTGACGAGATATAGAGAAAAAAAGAAAGACGATATTTAATAAAACGTGATAAAAATGACACAGGTGCAGTTCTGAGTATTTATCTAAAACATCTTTTTTTAGAATGGATTCTGTCTATTTTATTCATTTTTAATTTTCTTTGGACCTTAAATAACTATAAATTCTTTTTAAAACCCCAATAAAATACACTAATGTACATGCTCTAATATTTATCTCAAATATGATTTTAAGAAAATTGAGTAGAAAATTATGACATATCACAAACCAATTTCACAAGAGAAAAACTAACACATCAATCTTTAATCCATTGAAGGAAGATGTCTAAGCCTTCATATTTTTATATTTGTTTTCAAAGGCTCATATAAAGATTTCACAAACTTTGAGATCTTTTTTTCTCGATCAAAGATTATAATAAGAGTCAAGATAGGATTTATTTTTAAACAAAAAATAACTCGACGGCTAATATAAAATTAAAATTATATATAGATATTTTCGAAAACTAAACAAAACACACGAAAACAAATCAGTAAATAATTGAACAAAAAAATCAACAACCGAAAAACCAAGGCACTAAGAGGAACCACGAAAACTCATGGTGAACAAAATAGAGGCTGAAAAACTGACCTGGTGAATGAGCCTATAGAAGAAATACTCTCGTCCAATATATAGTTGATAGGAAGGAAGATACCAGCCTCCAAAGCTAGCTCAGATGACGCAAAAACACAGACGAATATAGGGAGGCTAACCATGACCCGTACAATGGGATAAAGACCTATTTTCTTCAAACCACGGTGAAAGAAAGCAATTCAAACATAGAATAACTGATTATTGATACAGTCGCATACACCCACACAAACCATTGAGAGAGCAGATTATAGAAAAACAGAGAGCCGCTACGGGTGCAAAGATCCAAGGTACTTCTCACAACCAAGATAACAATTACATTTTGGAAGAACCGTTGGTGTAACCTGTTAAATCTGGATACATGATACTTCCACCGCCAAACTTCAAACCCTACCAACACCGACAACTACTCGATACATCCTCAGGGGTGGCACAACTCAGTGGCGGCCCTCATGCCAAGCTAATAAAACATGTTCTTGGGACCTGAGATTATTTATATTGTTTAGAGCCCAAAGTTTTTGTCAAAACATGTTCGTAGTCTACTAGCTAAATTATTTTCTTATTACCTTGAGGTAAGGAGTTCGACTATAGCATCCTATCATATCTAAAATTAATTTTTTTCCTTAACTTTTTAGATAAATGGATCCAAAAAACTTTTATGCTTGGGGCCCTGAAATTATCAGAGCCGGCACTACCACAACTACAAACCCAAGCTTTGACACTACAAATCAAGCCAACCAACAGAGACCAACACAACAACTACACAACTAAGTAAGTAAACCAGACATATCAAAAGTTTGAAGCCACCAGTCAAAATCGGACCGCACGAGCCAAAAGCAATGCTTACGTGAATACTGACCAAGCGAAAGTTCATCAACAAAGTGATTTTCAAATTGATTACCCAAATTAGTTTTTAAGGTTCATCAACTTTCCTTCCACAAAAGTTCAAATAATGACTATCCAAAAGATGTAATTATAGTTTTTGATTATCGTTTAAACAAGTGTCTAATCGTGATGTAAAAAAGGGAAGATAACTTTTTATAAATAACAAGAAGAGGTCATGGTTTTGTAAAAGATTAAAATAAAAAGTGATTAGCTATAATATTACTTAGATCTTAACTTTTGTAAGTTTATATATACCTCTTTCTTTTTCTCTGCGAATGTATCTGTATGCCATTAAATCCGTGTGACTCGAACTAAGGTGAAACATTAAGTTAAGATAACAATTTAAATAAACTTTCCAAGTAAATTACACTTAGCTTTATAAAACCATACGTACTACTATTATACACATTTAATCAATCCGATAAGAAAAACATAAGAACATACAAAATGGTTAAATATTCATAATTTCGTTTTGATTTATAAGAAATCCCAATTTATTCTGACAGGAAAAAGCTCAATTAAATGTATATATGTTTTATTACCTTATAAAACACACAAGTACAAAATATGCAAAATCAACATACATTTTAATGATGATTCGAAATTTTTCAAAAATAATATTTAATATTTTCTTAGATGAAATAAAAACAATTAACTCGCTTATATCGTATAAATAAATGGTATCGCATATATAGTTACATGGCTCGTAAATTTACGGCGGTGGTCGTAGCCTTATTGGCCACCTTAACCGTCGTGAACTGCAGACACGGATTCACGAGCACCGGTAATGCAACTGATATCGAAAACAGGTGGGAGGATGCTCATGCTACTTTTTACGGTGACATAAAGGGTGGACAAACCATGAGTATGTTTATTTAATTCAAACTTAATTATGTGATTATGTCATACATATAATATGACCATTTCAGAAAATACTTGTATACAGTTTTACAATCTTATCAATTTGTTTACTTACGTTCATGCATTCTTTATCATTTTTATGATCGGGAAAACATATGTAATATTTTTGTTAAGTAGCATTTCCTATATATGGCTAATAACTATATAACAAATTTGACAATCTCATCGTAGAATACAAAAATAGTGTGTGATTATAAGAAAGTAATATGAAACGATTAGTAATCTTAATTTATATTTTCTGCAAAAAGAAAACCTTCTCTTAGGG
>OVAU01001760.1:0-13959 GCA_900406315.1 Biscutella laevigata subsp. laevigata
ACATTATTGCTCTCTGCTCTACTCATCTATAGTAGCAGTGGAAGGTGAAAACAAGGCTGTTTGTTAAAGTGCGAAGAAGAAATTTCTGGAGATGTAAGTGAACACGATTCTGTTCCTTGGTAGGNTCAGGAAAGGTCGTCCAAGGAGGAGTGCATTACTCGGTTGGCGCTCCATATCCAAGACATAGAAGTCAGTAGGGATCAAGCATCCTCCAAGTATGACTGGTGCATTCTCCCATACGCCATCACGTTTGGCTTGAGAGGAATATGCGAACTGGAAACTGACTCGACATGGTTGAAGTGTTCTTACTCATAGCTCGTTTGCTACCTGCATAGACATGATATTCGAACATGAAAATGAATCACAAAAGGAGTTTTGCATGATATACCAATTGAGTTCGCAGGAGATTGCAAATCTCCCTGGATCAGTTCACTTTGGTAGCTCCCTCATGGGATTCGAAGCACGCTCTTCCTCAATCATTATGGCTTTCACTTCTTCGATTATCTTCTTTCCATTAAAAATATCCTTGAAGTATATTTCGTGAGACAAGATCTTAACTCCCTGACCAGAGTTATTCTTCTTATTTCTCTTACTGTGTTTGGTTAACTTTGGTTCTTCCTTAACCTGGGATTCCTGCGAAGGGATATAAATAAAAGAGTTGTCAGACAAATCAGAGTATACCTGAGCATATGGGATCTTCTCATCCTTGATCTCTTTGAGAATGTTCTCCTTGATCTTCTGTAGTTGCTTGTGGGCTTGGAAGAGGAAGGTGGTGGTTGGGTCTGATTTCACTGAATCGCCGAGTCCGGTTCGGTCGAACTCCTCAAGGACTCGATCGAACAACTGATTCGTTTGAGACTCGGGTTGGTCGATCACCATTCGATCCAGTTGATTTTCAAGACAGGTTGACGCGGTTTGATCGAACTCATTGGGTTCGACCGAATTTTGCAGTTTGGTATTCCCGGTCTGGTGGAACTTGGGAGGTTCGATCGAACTTGGGAGGTTCGATCGAACTCTGCATTCCCGAATTTCGGGTCTGGTCGAATCGGGGATGTTCGATCGAACTCTGGAATTTCGCGTTTTGGGTCTGGTCAAACTCATCTACGGTTCGATCGAACGACGCTGTCGAATTTCCCAAGAAATTGAATTTTCGGGCCACATGAGCGGAGGTTCGACCTAACTGAACAAGGTCCGATCGAACTGGTACATCTGCACGTGATGTTCGATTGAACTCTAGGTAGGTTTGATCGAACTCAAGATCCTGAGGTGCTCCAGCTGCCTTCCATGCGTTATGAATGAATGCAGTTGTCCCGGAGAAAATTGTTCCTTGAGTCGCTTTAACCAAAGGGAGTGGTTTGGCCTCTTCCTCTGATAATTATTGGATAACGACATTGACTCATCTAGCTGTTTCAGTCTTTCTTGGGAGGACTCCTGGTGGTGGCTTGATGGCAGAGGCGAGCTGGGCAACCTGAGTATCCAAGGTCTTCAGGTGAGATTTCAGCTCTGCAGTTGTGGAGGTCACATGGCTAGCAAGGTTCGTAACTGTTGTGGAGGTCTGAGCTTGAGTTGTAGTCATATGTTGCATCATCTGCTTGAGTTCCTCGATTTTCCTAGAAGGTGCAGGGGTGCAAGAGGTGCAAGAGCTTGCTGCTATTGAAATGCTGGTTGATTTCCCTCATAGTTATTAAAAGCACCCCCTTGTTGGTATGCTCCTTGGTTGCTGGGGTTCTGCTTGGATTGATAACCTCTATTGAAACCTTGCTGCCCTTGTTGCCTCTGCTGATTACTCTGTCCAAAGTTCCATGTACTACCAGCAAACGGTTTAACATTAAATTGATTTGAGTTTTTACTGTGCTGGTTGTTCTGAGGAGGGTAGAACAGATCCTGAGGGTTCTCGACGTTAGTGCTTCTGTAAGAGAGGTTCAGGTTGTTCCTGTTGTTGTTGTACCTTCTGTTCTGGTAGTACCACATGTAATCCACATCGACTACAAAGTTCTCATTGTCGAATTGTTGCTGCTGCATGTCGCTCTGCTCCCCAACGAAATTGACTGCAACTGGGCGTTGGTCCCTCTTCAAGAGCTGTGCCACTTGAGCCTTGAGTTCCTCTATCTCCTTGGAATGTCCTCTAGAACTAGTTGTTCCTCTGTCATATTCGCTCGCTATGTTGGCTGTGTCCAATGCATTTTGATACTTCTCTGCCACTTCATTATATAAAATGTTGAGAAGAGTCACTTGATTGAACCTGTGATGTGGGCAATCTGCAACATACTGCTTGAATCGGTAAAGAGCCTCATGGAATGTCTCAGATGCGAGCTGTTGACAGCCTGCGATCTTGTTCCTGAGCTAAGTAGACCTGGACTTGGTATAGAATTCCCCCAAAAAGGCATCCTTGGACATCAAGTTTTTGGCGTCGTTGCCAGGGACTTGGTTTAGTTCCTGACAACGGTGCCAAAAACTTGATGTCACTCAGGTTTTACCCTATACAGCTAATTATTTGCAAGTGCACAGACGGTCAACTGTAGTGCTTAGGGATCAAATCCACAGAGACAAAAGACTAACACAAAGAGATAGGCAAGACTAAACAATGACTAAAATAGTAAGAGAGGTTGATTTAGCAGGCAATGGTGAGGTGATGAAAGCAGTAAATAGAACAACGGGGATTAAAATCAGATAAGCAAGCAATCAGACCTAGGGTTTAAAAGGGTTTTTGGTGGGAACAATTCAGACATGTGGTTGAGAAAATAACTTAGGATCTACATAACGTAAAGTAGATACTGGACTAACTATTTGAACTCCTCGCGTTCGTCAGTCTACGCTCAGCAAGAGCAATAACCAATATCAAATCTAATTTAGTCTGCCTCACTGGGGCTGATCGATCCTGTTTGTCAGACTAGACAGATCAATTCCAGACTCTCTTAGTTACTGATTTGGGTGATCTGATTTGGTGCTTGTGGGGCTCAGATCTTCCTTAGCCCTAGACGTGATTTGTCAGATCGAAGTTTGGCTTCAATTCAATAGGTGAGAGGATCCTTAATAATCCTTTAGATGCTATTTTCAGTGCTTCAATTAATGTTTGTCAGAATTGAATCATCCTAAACCTTATGTTCAACTTGTCAGGTTGAACCCATGCTACATATCAGCTCCTAAAGGACTCAATTCATATTTTCTCTAAACCTAAACCTAATCCAAACATGAACCCTAGCAGGCGCTTTTGTATAACCTTAAATCGATCTAATGATATACTCAGACATGGTCAAGGCAATAAAAAAGCATAGTTGAAAGCATGAAATAGTTCTCAGATAGAATCAAAAAGGGTTCAAGATACAAAGTTGTCAAATCAAAATCTATCTCCCCTAGCAAATCAATATAAAACCCTAGTTGCAGAAAACAGTAAACTCAAATAATAAGGAAAAAACGCGTCAAAATTCGTGTATGTCTGGTGCTTATAAAGGGACTAGTGATGTCATCAAGACACATGTGGGCTTGGGCTTCAAAACGAAACTTTTGGGAAAGTCGGCTTCGAGGTTCGATCGAACATGGGATAGTTCAATTGAACACTCTTGATCTTCTTATACGAATCTCGATTTTCTCTCTTCAACTCGAACGACTTCATTCTTGGATAGGGTTCAATCGAACTCAAAGAGGTTCGATCGAACTAGGTCTCATTTCCTTCTTGGCCTCGTTCTTTGCGTATCAGGCCCAATGGGTCTTGCTCAGAGTGAAGGTTCGATCGAACCTAATGGGTGCTTGATCGAACTGTTGCCCGGACGGGATTAACTTCTTCAGAAATTTTCCCAAAAACGCCCATAACTCTTCTATTCTCGAACTTCTCTCTAGACCTGTGAAATCCCGAAAGAAGACAAAGAAGCTCCAAAAGCACATTAATAACTCGAAAAGGGGTTCAGAATCGCATCAAAAGATGGGACTGAAACCACAAAAAACTAGGAAATATCATGCCTCGAAAGGAGACATCCCAATACTCGCCTCAAAGCTGTTATTATAGGACAACTCAGCTAACGACAAGTGCTGCTTCCACTTTCTACCCCAATCCAAAACACACGCTCTCAACAAGTAATCGAGTGTCTAAATAGTCGGTCTGACTGGCCATCAGTCTGTGGGTGATAAGCCGTACTCATATGCCCTATTGTCCCAAACTACTTATGGAATGTCTTCCAAAACTCGGAAGCGAACCTAGTATCCCGGTCCGAGACAATGCTAGCTGGAACACCATGAAGCTTGACTATCTCTTCCACGTAAGTCTTAGGCAACACTTTAGCTCAGCCTTGTCTTTTAACTAGAAGGAAGTGATCCGACTTGGTGAGTTTGTCCACGATCACCAATATCACATCATTTCCTTGGCACACTGGCAATCCCATGATGAAATTCATCGTGATCATAGCCCATTTCCATTCGGGAATTGGAAGGTTGTGCAGTAAGCTGCTTGGAACCTGATGTTTAGCCTTTACCATTTGATAGGTCTGACACCTTTCAACCCATTCTACAACATCTCTCTTCATCCTAACCCAATGGTAGTATCGTTTCAAGTCTCAATACATCTTGGTTGATCCCGGGTGAATGAAAAACTTCAAATGGTGAGCTTCCTTCAAGATTTCCTTCCTCAACTTTGAATCATTCGAGACACAAACTCGGCCGTTCACGAGAATTGTCCCATTGTTCGCTGTATGATACCCAGACTAATTATTCTCGGCTGCTTTATTTAGATTCTCGTCCCGCTATTGAGATAACCAAACCGACTTAACAAATCGCTTGATCAGCTGCACCAAAGCCCAACGGTTCCAGTTCTGCGGCCATAACTTCAAGACGCAAATTCCCGATCATACTAACTAGCTTGCCAAGATCATTCTCGACATCTGATGTAGCTCTCTTCCGGCTCAAGGCATCCACTACCAAGTTAGCCTTGCCCGAATGATACAAAATTTCCAGGTCATAGTCCGTGACCAGTTCATCCATCTTCTCTACCTCAGATTCAATTCCGGCTGAGTAAAGATGTACTTCAAGCTCTTGTCATCCGTGAAGACTTGCACTTTACCTCCGTAAAGGTATGATCTCCAAATCTTCACGGCAAAAACCACAGCGGCCATCTCAAGGTCGTGAGTCGGGTAGTTTTTCTCGTGCTTCCTTAATGCCTCAAAGCATAAGCAATGACTTTCCCCGACTGCATCAATACGCAACAAAGTCCAACTTGTGATGCATCAGTGTAGACAACATAGGGTTCATTGGTTTCCGGTAAGGCCAAAACCGGAGTACTTGTAAGCCTTTCCTTAAGCTTACTGAAACTCTGCTCACAATCGACCGACGACTCGAACTGAACATCCTTCCTGGTCAGTCGAGTCATTGGCTGCGCCATGCTCGCAAAACCCCTTAACGAATCTCCGATAATACCCTTATAACCCAAGGAAGCTTCTAATTTCCGAGGCATTCCTAGGCCTTGGCCAATCCTCGATGGCCTTGATCTTTCTGGATCCACGAACACTCCCTTATCGATACCACATGACCCAGAAATCCGATTTCCCTTTGCCAAAAGCTGCACTTGCTGAGTTAGGCGAACAACTTGTGCTCCATTAGCTTGTTTAGAACTATCCTCAAGTGGCCCATGTGATCATCTTGGTTCTTCGAATAAACTAGGATGTCGTCTATGAAGATGATTACACATTCATCCAGCAAATCCCTGAATACATTATTCATGAGCTTCATGAACGCTGGTGGTCATTAGTCAGCCTGAAATGCATGACTACAAACTCGAAGTGACCTTACCTTGTCCTAAAGACAATCGTTCGAATATCCTGATCGGCTATTGGAATATGATGATATCCCGAAGCCAAAACAATCTTGGAGAAACAAGTAGCGCCTCAAAGTTGGTCAAACAACTCATCTATCCGTGAAAGAGGATACTTGTTATTGACAGTCACTCTGTTTTAGCCGCGGTAATCATTACAGAGCATGAAACTGCAATCTTTCTTCTTTACGAACAATACTGGTGCGCCCCAAGGTGAACTGCTCGGCCTTATGAAACTTTTCCCGGCAAAGTCGCTCAACTGCTTCTTCAGTTCGGCCATTTCGGTCGGAGCCATCCAATAAGGCGCTTTTGATATTAGAGCTGTTCCAGGTTCCAACTCTATCGTGAACGGACAGTCAAGGACGCGAAAACGTCTCAGAATTTCTTTACCACCGAAATCTCGCTCAACTCCGCTTCCTCCCCGACTACTATTGATGTGATCGTTGCCAGATAGGTCTCACATCCTTTTTCAATCATTCGTTCCGCTTGAATGGCCGAGACCATCAGACTATTCGATGAAGGCCGAATGCCTTGAAAGACTAGCTTCCCTTTGGCCGTCTCAAACCGAATTCTTCCCCGGTTGCAGTCTAGATGCGCCTTGTGTGTCCTAAGCCAATCCATGACAAGGATCACATCGTAGACTTTGACCTCGCAAATGACTAAGTCCACTGGCATGTTTTCCCCTTCTATAAGAACAGACACATCTCGAGCTGTTCTGAAGGTTTCCATGACTTTGCCATCGAACCATTCCAAACTGATTCCCCGGTTCTTTCTGGAACCCACCAAGCTCAACTAGTTTCTGGTTCACAACGCAATGTGAAACTGCAGAATCAAATAGTACATGGGTTACCACACCACCAGAGACTATGGTCCCTACACAACACCTAGCTTGCTAAGGACTTAGACTCACTAGCAATCAATTCACGAAGAAAAGTGTGAGTAAGTAGCTTACCCGTGATCAGGCGAGAAGTACTTGGGTCAATCGACTCCTCCGCCATCGAGTACACGTGAGGCATAATGGTCAGCCTCTTTACTGGTGGTGCATATCCTTCACTTGCCCGTTTCCCAAAGGACTGCACCAGTTTCGAACACTGCATCTTGAAGTGACCCGGTTCACCAGAATTGTAGCACACATTGGTTCCATCGTCCGCTCCTTGGACTTTAGCCCTTAAGTCTTCCTCTGAACAATCATGAACCTTGTGGTTCATGCTACCACAGCGGTGGCACGCTCTTGAGTCAGCTCGACACACGCCCATGTGCATCTTTACGCAAATCGAACAAACACTGCTGCTCGCAGATGACTTGCTCGAAGAATATGGCTTCTCCCACTTCTTCTTGTTCGGTCCAACTACACCACCCGACTGATTATGCGGAAAAGTCGGCATTGACAAAACAGTGCTCATAGCTTCACCTCCTTATCCATCCGGACTTCGAACCTAGCCGCTTTCTCCACTAGTTCGGCAACAGTGCCGTAGTTCCGAACAAGGAAATAGTTACGGAGTTCAATGCGGAGACCACGCATGAACCGGCGAACCTGTACATTCTCCTCCTCCAGTTCACGGCATGCATACTTTTGAGGCTATTAAACTCGGCCTCATACTCCCAAATTGTCTTGGTTCCTTGACGCAAGTCTAAGAGCGCTCCTTCTAGGCGGTCAAAGGCTTCTGGTGGAAAATACTTGGTCCGAAATTCCGAACAAAACACTCCCCAAGTGCAGTTCGGTTCCCCATCCGACCAGCTACTCCACTCTACCAAGTGTGCGCATCACCATCCAGATAATGCACTGAGATGTCCCTCTTATACTAATCCGGACACGGAATGGAGTCAAAGTTCCGCTCTGCCTTGATCTCCATTCATCTGCCTCGATAGGCTTCGATCCTCCAGAAAAGTACTTTGTACCCAACTTTTTGCATATGATCCATCACCTTTAGATAAGATGGGATCCTTGGAACCAAAATTTCTTCTTCCACATTCCCCACAACCGACACTTCCACAACAAGCATTACCACTAACGGCATACGCGCTACACCAGGAAACCTTGCCAAAATCTGAGTCAAGACACCCAGAACTTGACCCAGTTCAATCGGAGCCCCAACAACTCCTCCTGCAGCCCCAACAACCGCGTTAATTCCCTCTTCGACGGCGTCCACATTGGCCGGATTTTCATCTTGTACTTTGGGCACATTCATAGCCACCGAAGTTCTTGAGTTCTCATCAGTTTCCCTTTGGTTCCTTCGGTTACTCTTTGCCATTTGCGATGACCAGAACAGATTTCTATGTCAACATGAACTACTTAGGCTAACAAAGAAACAAAGGCTTACCGCGAGACTTGGCACTTGGAAGGATGATCTAGACCCATTACTAGAACTGTTCTAGAACTGACCACGGTCTGATACCAAACTGAAACACCCTAACACAATGAGGTCCTTAAATTAGTTCAGTTCAGACTTAGAAGTTTTCAGTGAATTAAGCCGTTTTAAGCAGATTTCTTGAAGTGTTTTGATAAGAGTCGGGTTTAGACAAACCTTTAATTCAAACGAACTTTCCTTTTAATTCAAGCCTTTGGTTGTTGCAGTTGGGGATTCGAAGGGGCAGTTTTGATGTCATGTCTAAGCTCAGCTTGAAGCTATTGTTGATGAACCGGTGAGGATTACTTGTTAAACCTTCTCTTGTGTCCACAACATGGAGATTCTTCTTTTAACCGCATCTGGTATACTGACATTTTAGCATTCATATTTAGTGTTGATTGGTTACAGAAACGATCACATATGAATTGGTTTTGGAATTGGCTATGGAAGCTGAGAAGTTTCACTACAAGAAAACACGGGTTGAGCGACCGCAAGTATAGTCGCTCATTAGTCGCTCTTAGTGCATGAGCGACCACAGAGCGACCAAATGACGTAGTCGCCTATATTTCGTCGCTAAATGAACTAGTCTTGGTTCTCTGGAGGGGTATGGTAGTCCGCTGCATCAGATATGTGATTTGATGTCGGTGGAGTCAACAAGGCTGGATGAAGGTTCGGGTTGAGAGTCTTCAGGAACTCCATTACTGCGGTCAACAGGGTCTGCATATCCTGATTGTCCTGCATTAAGCAGGTATCAACCTCATCCCGACGAGCTTTCTCGGCCGCATTAAGCGCTTCTTGGTCTGCAATCTACTGTTGCACCGCTCGAAGCTCGTCCTGCATAGTGAGAAAATGTGTAGAACTGGAAAAGCCTTGCTGTCGGGTACTTCCACCGCCTTTCTCCAAAATCCTGCTAAGGCTTCCCACCCCGTAAGGGCGACCCCGCTCATCAACAACAGTAGACTGCAAATATAATTGAGATTAGGTTATAATAACAATATGATTAATAAATGTAAAAGATTAGAATTATATAATACATGAATGAACAATTCATTCATCTTGTCTTGGGTGAGCTCGAGTTGACGACGCGGAAAAGATTTCTGGCCCAACAAATGCTTGTGAGGACCGATGCCGTCACGGTCAGAATTCCGAGAGTTAGAAGCATTGCTGCTCCTTTCCCTGAAATCATCGGTGTCCCAACGCTGGCACATCTCCTTCCATATGTTCTCAGTGCACCATCTTGGGCGTTTCCCCTTTTGCTTCGCCTGAGACACGTTGTCCTTTAAACGACGTTGGGCGATCGCATCAAACTCCTGGCGCACTAGTTCGGTGTAAACCGGGTCCCAGTTAATGCGTTGCTACAATTCAAACCAATTATGTTAGAAACAAATCAGAATATATTAATTAGTAATTTATTAAATGAACATTACTTACGGCGAATGTGTAGAAGAAGCGGTCTTGGGCATGCCCGGGTACTACCGTCCAGTTGTAGTATGCTCCATCGAATTTGTCCTTTAGGACATTTGACACTGCAGTGACGAGATTTCCTTTGTCACGATCAAACCTCCAAAAAAATTTCAAAAATCAATATAAATTAAATTAAAATATTCTAAAATGATTATAAATTAATTTAAAAATCATTGGAATTATCTAAAAATTATAAAAAATTCTATTAAAATTTTATAATAACTACAAAAATCATTCTAAAATTATGTAAATCATCATAGATATTTTAAAAATATTCTAAAATTATCCTAAAATCATTCTAAAATTATTCTAAAATTATCCTAAAATTATCCTAAATATTCTAAAATTCTAAAATTATTCTAAAGTATTTAAAATACGCAATATAATTTAAAGAATAAATAATTTTGTTACCATAATGTGCCATAAATAGGCGCTGGATCGAGCATCTTCAATCTGTCACGACCCTCTAATCGTAGTAGAACGTCTAACGACATCAGAGGGTCGTGAGTTGCCAGAGTAGCGAGAAGAGCAGCCTCGTAATTCACCGGCGTTTGTTGCGGCGCCGGATAAGGAAAATCTGGCGGAGAGAATCGCATATCCGGAGAAGGCCATGCATTCATCTCGGGATTTGGTTGAGCCACCGGAAAAGGCATCTGGTTGATGGGCGACGGTGTGAAGAGTTGAGTCTTTCTCAACTGCCGCTGCCTCGCCGGAATTGTCCAGAACCTTCACAGTCCGACGACGGTACAGAGTTCGGAACAATGGTGATTCCGAGATGCAAACGGTGCAAACTCGATGCTTCACCGGGGGAATTCCGGTTACCCTTGCCTCCACGGAGTGCTCTGCCACTCGAACCGGAGGTTCCATACATTTTCGATCAAAAAATGGAGAGAATTTGGTGTTTTTAAACTGAAATTCGCGTGAGAATGGCGGAGGAGAAGGAACTGCTCGATGAAGAAGATGAAAAAAGAGCGACTACAAGTAACGTGGCTCTGTAGTCACTCTTTTAAAAACCTAAAGGAGTCGCTCTCGTCGTCGCTCTTAAGCGACCACGGAGCGACCACTGTTAAACCTAATTCGGTTTCGCTCCACTATTTCAAATTATTAATAAAGGGAGTCACTCTTGTGGTCGCTCAAGAGCGATTACATGAGCGACTCCAGTTAATAAAAACTGGTTTCCGTTATGCATCAGAAACATGCATTCAACGAATTGACCGTAGTCGCTCTTGTGGTCACTCAAGAGCGACTACAAGAGCGACCATGGTTTTCTTCGTAGAGTCCACGTCAGCGATCCGTGTGAAAGCATTTGTGGGCGCTCTTGTGGTCGCTAAAGAGCGACCACAGTTATATTTAAAAAAAAATTTGGAGAACACCTAGACTCGAACCATGGTATATGGTTCATTAGAGGTGCAAAGGAAGAGATAAGTTGCCATTGTGCCATAGTAACAGAATCGTTAACATGTTATAATTACTTGTATATAACCAAAGTTTTATAGTTTATAATTTGTTCGGTTTTTATTTTGTTTAAAACGCAAGTTAGTAATTTAAAAAAAACCCGAGATATCGTTACTCTAACACCCTTGAACACTTATAAACGTGTCAGCGTTGTAAAAATAATTAAACAATGCAAAATCAATAATCGAATGATTGTTATACGGAATGAGTTAAGGTTTCTGTTAAATGTAATGGTATTGTTCGAGTAATTATACAATTCGTAACAAAATGTAATTTTTTTTTTGTTTCGGGAGTTTATTACGCGAGTATAGTGACAGTTTAATGATCTCTAATAGAGAAATAGTATCCGTACTTAACGTAGTTTAATTATATGCGGAATTTAGCAAGAAAACGATCATGTGGTCGCTATTAAGCGACCACATGAGCGACCACACCGGGATTGGGGATTGTAAACCCTATATAGTCGCTCCCATGGTCGCAATAGAGCGACTACAAGAGCGTCCACCAACATTACATTCGAAGTTATATAGAGGTTTGGTCGCTCTTGTGGTCGCTCTAGAGCGACTACGAGAGCGACCACTATTTTCTTCGTACAAGCCACGTCATCGATCCTTGTGAGCGACCACATTAGCGACCATAATTATAGTTAAAAAAATTTGGAGAAGACCTAGACTCGAACCATGGTTTAAGGTTCAATAGAGGTGCCAAGGAAGGGATATGTTGCCATTGTGCCATAGTAACAGATTCGTTAACTTCTTATAATTACTTGTATATAACACAAGTTACTAATTAAAAAAACCCGAGATATCGTTACTCTTTAACCCTTGCACTCTTATAATCGTGCCAGCGTTGTAAAAATAATTGAACAACGCAAAACCAATAATTGAATGATTGTTATGTGGAATGAGTAAAAGTTTCTGTTAAGTGTAATGGTATTGTTTGAGTAATTATACAATTCCTAAAGAAAAGTAATTTTTTTTGTTTCGGGAGTTGATTACGCGAGATTAGTGATGGGTTGATGATATGTAATAGAGAAATAGTATCTGTACTTAACGTAGTTTAATTATATGCAGAATTTAGCAAGAAAACGATGATGTGGTCGCTCATGTGATTGCTATTAAGCGACCACATGAGCGACCACACAAGGATTGGAGATTGTAAACCTTGTGTAGTCGCTCTCATTGTCGCTTAATAGCGACTATCAGAGCGACCACCAGGATTACATTCAAAGTTATATAGGTTGTGGTCGCTCTTGTGGTCGCTCTTTTGCGACCACGAGAGTGACTACGCTTATTCCTACAACACTTAGTAGAATCTACGTAAAATATTATTTAGAAATGTGGTGTGGTCGCTCACGTGGTCGCTCTTTGGCGACCACTTGAGCGACTACAATTATTATTTACAAAACGGAAACGAGACCAAGGATTCGAAACCTGGTCTGAGATAGGAAGGAGTAATAAATTGGTATCTTAGAGCCATTGGGCCATGTTATCGAACTTGTTTTATTTGTACAATTAATGTATATATTAAGATTATATTTTTCTAGATTTATTGCTCGGTTTAAGTGCCTTACTTTTATTCGTTATCTGTTAACATATTTGTTGTTTTAAACAAGCGAAGACGTCTTTAATCACATTAAATATGTTTACATATATAAAGTCTACAAATTAAGTTTATGGTTCATCATCATCATCATCATCATCATCATCAGATGTCGATAAATTACACATAAATTCATCAGCAGGTTCCTCTCTATGATCTTGATATTTGCTGCATTTTGCGCTTCAAGGAATCTGATCTTTTCCATCATGCAAGAGTTCCAACTATATTGAATTTCTAGTCTCCAACATATGTCTCCATAGTTGTCATTGACTTCTTCTTCTAGCTCGCACAGCTCTGTTTGATTGGTGGTTCAAGAAATTCTAGTCCTGCTCATCTATTACGTTCTTCAAGGTCTCACTAAATTTCTTCATCGTGTCATCAAGTCCATTGTCATCTCCCGGGTCAAGCGGTGGTACGTTCGGGTCGTGGGCGTCTTCGTGTGGTACGTCGCCATCGTCAACCTCTCCTATTTCAATTGCGGCTTCTCCATTGCTCGGCTATGCGTCCGACGAGTAGAGGTAAGTCACTTCTTTTCCTACGTTTTTTTCAGCAATAGCTCTCCTTTGGTAAAGTCCATCACTGCCTAAACTCTAAAGAACTTGAGATTTTGACAACAAAATCCGAAACAAGAACAAGAACAACAAGCAAAGCAAAACAACATAAAAAAACTTGCGGTTTTTAAGCCTTGGATCAAAGAGAAACGAAGGCTAGAGCACACACAAGGATCACAAGCAGTAGAAAAGCAATAGTCAGACAATAACCAGGCAAGAGAAGAAGAAGAGAAACATTTATTAAGCTTGGAAAAAGGGTAGATACAACTCGGAAGAGTTTAAAGAACTCGAGCACACTAAGACAAGAGGTTCAACCCTATTGTCTCCACTCAAGAACCCTAAACTAAACCTAATGATATAGGAACGACCATGCTCTATAAAAGAGCTAAGAAAATGAAGTATATATAGACTTGAGAGCTGAAGGAGGCGAGCTAAGGTTGCCTTTTTGTAAAATGGCAATACTGCCCAATACTTTCCTTTTTTATGATCGGTGAATATTGCATCCATTCAATGCAGAGGAGTGCATGCCAAGGCTTGATCTTTTACATTTTGCTTTGATAGGGATTCTTCTAGAAGTAGTGGAAGCTGGTGATAAAGAGATTTTTAGCTACTTCCTATTGATTAAGAAGAAGACTAAAGACCATCTTTATGATCACACACTAATTCTATAGAGAGAATTGCTAAGTCTAGAAAATTAGTAAAGGATATTTTGTCACTAAACAAACCTATTGAAAGCTAATAA
>OVAU01001761.1:0-13957 GCA_900406315.1 Biscutella laevigata subsp. laevigata
TTTGTAAAATCTTGCAAGATTTAGAGTGGCATTATAAGCATCCATCATGGGTAGCTAGGTAGCATAGGAATGAAAAAGAAAAATTGTTTGGGTATATTTAGGACTTGATATCATTCGGTTCAAGGGTAGCTTAAGTTGATTTGGCCTATTGTTGAGATGGGTTGCTTGGAAAAAGAAAACGAAAAGAAAAAGGTTGGCAAAAAGGAATAGAAGAAGAAAAACACCAAGAGGAAAAAGAAAAGAAAAGAGATAACCAAAGTGCTTTAGACTTGACTAAGTTAATAAAGAAAAGAACACTATCCTCCCAAGAAGAAAGATTTGCAAAGAAAAAGGAATTCAATAATCAAATATTGTCTTGGGTAGAATAGATGCTAGAAATAAAAGAGTCAAGCATTGAAGTAAAAAGGAAAGATCTCTTGATGGAAAGTAAGAAAAAAATGGTGTAAGTATAGAGAAAGTAAAGTGGGTAGATTAAGATTGAGGTTTGGGAGTTGATGTGTGCTTAATAGGATATGTCTCATTGCTCTTAATCTTTCTTGCTTTTACTATAATCTCTTCACTCTGCGAGAGAAACCGCATTACAAATAACCTCATGCCGTGTGAAACCTTTCTCTTTAGCTTGGAGTACCCTTTTTACCGTACCAAATGAAGCCTTGCGTTGGAGTTTTGATCATGTTTCACGCTAAATCATGAATTAATGTAGGAAAGCAACTTAGGATTGTAAAGTGAATTGTCTTGGCTTAGTAATGATATTGGATAGCAAATTGGCTTAGATGATGAGACAAGTAGTTGTGCTTAGTTGAAAACGCTCTCATCGTTAGGTTTTGAACTGCTTGATTTTTGTTTTTCAAACCTCTTCTCATTGCTTAAAATTTGTTTTGCTTGATGGCAAGCAAATAATAAGTTTGGGGAAGTTCATATGTCGTGTTTTTTTATCGTTTTTTATGATTCGTTTTCATTCGTTTTTCATTCGTTTTAGGTTGCATTTAGAGTCATTTGGGTCCATTTGCATTGCATTTGCATGTTTCAGGTGGAGAACAAGGTTTGGACGTAATTCGAGTCAAAAGGTTCAACAATTCAAGAACTCAAGCTGCCACCGAGCTCAACCCCGGTCACACTCCCGGTGTGGTAGATCGTGACTCTTCTTACGACCATAGCAGGAGCATACTCCCGGCCTGTCTCCCGGTCACACAACACCGAGATGTTTCTTACAGATGGTTTTCAAGACATCACCCCGGCGAAGCTACCACGGTCACTTAGACCGGGATTTTCTCTCCAATCCAAATAGAAGATACACTCCCGGTGTGGGTCTCAGTCACACTAGATCGGGACGTTTCTTACGGAAGAATCTCAAGACACAACCCCGGTGTACACATCCTAGTCAACCAGACCGGGATCATCTCTCGATCGACGGACAGAACCATTAACCCTGGTCTATTTCACAATCAATCCCGGTCAAACAGACCGGGACACTCCTTCGCGACAGTTTCTTCTATAAATAGAAGGAACCCTATTTTTAGAAATTACCCTCTAATTTTTAGTTTTTCTCGAAATTTCTCTCTAGCTCGGTAAGAATCTTTGTATTACTACTTCAATCTATCTATTTGCTTCTCTAATCATGTTTATCTTCCTTATGCTTAGTGTAGATTTCATGGTTAGTGAGTAGTTTCTTAGCTAAGAGAATGGATTAGGTAGATTAAGGTGGTTTAGTGCTTATTCATACTACTTAGGGCTTGTAATCAACATATCTTCACTTGATTGATGGTCTTAAGGCTAGAACGTAAGTATCTAATCAATTCTAGAACTTAGGCATTTCTCGCCTCGAAGGTGTTCGATGAAATGCCCGAATGAATCTTTTAAGTGGTATTTGAAGCCTAACCAAGGTATTGTGCTAGAATCATTTAGTAATTGCATGGACTAGAGTTTATTGCTTGCTAATTCATACATTTAGTCAAGGGATTGTACACTTGTATGTTTTGACAAAGGGGTTTATACCAAGGGATTGGATTTACCTAAATTGGATAGTTCCTAGATTAAGGATAAGCACCTAGATGTTGCTAATGAGTAGTATGTATAAGAAGTAGACCACCCGAGTCGATAACCTTAGTCCATTCGCTTAGTATCTTCCTTCAATTGCTTAAATCGGTTTTATTGACTTTAAGTTGATTTTTGTTCTAATTGCATTTCGATAGTTTAAGATAGACTTGTTTAGTGACAAAACAATCTATACTAATCACCTAGACTTAGCTATTCTCTATATAGAATTTGTGTGTAATCCAACTTCCGAATTATGGTTCGACATAATCCCGAATACTTACCACAACCACTATACTACATTTGACTTAACTAGATATTAATCTTCTCTTTAGCTTAATAAGAAGAAGGCAAAATATCTTGTTATCAGCAATTCAAGTAAATGACCTAGGATGTCTTGGATGATCTTCGCTCTTACATGGCTTAAAGTTTATCCAACATGGGTCAAGATATACAATTGGATTGTGCACAATTATTGCGATTTATCAAGACATATGGTTACCAACTATACCACCAAGACCGACAGAAAATCCCCTAATTAATGAAGTTATTTATTTGTCAAAAAAAATACTATAATATCAAATATACTAACACATTGTGAGCTGATGATTAATTTTGTTCTTCTATCCTTTTTTCGCCGTCTCTCTCTACGAGAGATTATCAAAACCCTAGATCTTAAAAAGCCACCGCCACTTGCCATTTTCTCCGGCCGGCGGCCTGCTGCTTCGGCGGTGGTGCCGCTGGTCCCTCCTTTCTCTTCTTTTAGTTTTCCTTTTCGTGGTTATGTATGTACAGCGGTTTGGTCCCTGTTCCGACGAATCTCGTATCCATTCTGGTAGCGTTCTCTCGTCGACCTCCGTTGTCTTCTCTGGTGAGCTTATCTAGGTTGTTATGTGTCTTTTGCGACATTTCAGAGTCTGCTGGCGAGGCTCACGATGGTTGTTGGTCTGGTGGACTTTCGCTTTGACTGTTGCAGATGATAGCTACTCGATTGGTTTACGATGTGGTATGAACCCTTCTCTTGGTCGTGCTCTAGTCGGGTTACGTTTTGTACCATCTTCTGGTATGTGCTCACTGTTGGCTTGACTATTCTCGATTGGAGGATTTATGGTATTTCATTATTGCTTCTAGATTGGTTTGAGAGGTGTCTTTCTTGCTGTTTTATCTTGGAAGAGTGGCTGGTTTATGGTCTTTTTGCTTGCTCTTTCTTTTGGTTCTTCTCGATTTATGCCTTTTGTTCTGTCTGGGTTAGCGGAGTTCTTTCGGCTTTTCCTTGGGTCTCTATGTTCGGTTCAATTGTGCATTTTCTGCTGTTGTTGTATGTGATCGTCTCAGTTAGTTTTCGTTGTGGTCTCGTTGACCCTTGGATAGCGCTCCACAAGGATAGTGTCGTTTTAAACGATCCTTATTGACTGATTTTCGAAGGTTGCTTGTCCTCTTTAGCTCCTTGAATTGGTTTAATGTCGGATTTGGTTTCTCTCGGGTATCCTTTGGTGTAGTTGCTCTTTGTCGGGTTCACTGGTGGTCTCAAAGTCATGTTATTGGGAGCGGGTGTGTTTGCAACCTGGTTTTGGAATCATCACTGACATTCGGTGTTTTTGAGGTTTCTAGTAGTGGTGAAAGGCTTGTCTTCGTGGTCTTGATGGTTTCGAGGCCTAGCGGAGTTCCGGGCCAAGGAAGTCGAGTAAAAAATGGTTCGTTCTCTGAATTCCTCTTCCGAGTATTTCCAGAATCTGGTGTTTCGTCTATTGTTACTCGTGGAACTTCATTCAGTTTGAGTAGAGCCTTTCTATTAGTCTTAGGCATACGAGGTTCATCAATAAAGCGGCACTAACGGTTAACTGTTCAGCCTTCTTCTCCAACGTTTCTTTCTCCTCCATTGTCTTCGTTATGGATGTGTGGTTTCAAATATTTGGTTTATGTTGTTTTTTCTTTCTTCTATCTATTGTAATGTGTTTTGTTTCGGTTTAATAAAATATTAGATGACAAAAAAATATATTGTGAGCTATAACCGATATATATATATTACAAAAAACAGGAGAAACAGTATATTGTGATATAAAAGATCCCCCGTGTAGCTTCCCTTTTTTGGGCTTAGGTCTCTCTAGTGGGTACAGAAGGTTTCCTTTTGAGTAATCTAACAGTCAGATTTGGTTCTCATCTCCTTAGTGGTTTCGACAAAGAGATCCAACGGTTGTAAGAAAAAAGGAGTGTTCTAGGGTTATATCGATTCCCGAGCGATTGGGTTGTTGTCTTTCACCTCCACGAGTGTCTTCTGGTTTAGATTGTGGTGTTAGTGTTTTAACTGGTGTGGTATTTGTGCGGGTGTTCTGGGTGGTTGTATTCGAGCTTCTGATCTAATGTCATCGGCGTTAGATAGGGATCTCATGGCGATGTCTCTAGAGGAGGACGATATTCCATATGTCCTTCCGGTCAGGTCGCAAAGCAGGGCGATTGAAGAAATGCCCTCAGCATTATCGGTCGGATTCTGAACCCTAACTGCCAAAGGGTTTCTGATGTGGTTCGGGATATGCCGCGAAAATGGCAAAAGTATGAAAGGATTCGGGGAGTAGCTTTGTCCAAAGAAAGATTCCAGTTCATTTTCAACAATGAGGTTGAGCTCCTAGAAATTCTGGAAAAAGGTCTCCATACTCATAATCAGTGGTCTTTGGCGATGGAAAGGTGGGTTGAAGATCCAGCGGATGACTTTCTTCAATATGTGCCCCTGTGGGTGCAAATCAAGAATATTCCTTTTAATCACATGTCGGAGCTTGAGATAGCTGATATGGGAGAAATTCTGGGAAGGGTTAAGGAGGTGGAATTTGACCCGGATAAACCAAGGCATCAAGACTACGTGCGCGTCAAAATCCTCTTTGATGTTTCTCATCCGTTGAGGCCTTCAAAAGTAATCTTACTTCCAAATGGAAAGACAGCCAAATTGTTCTTCTTCTATGAGAGAGTGCAGAAGCGGTGCTTTACGTGTCAACGAATGACCCATAATCAAGAAGTTTGCCCTATTTTCTTGAAGCAAAGTGGTGAAGCTACTGTGGAGATGGGTAGTGATCAAAGTGGGAGCACTTCTTCTAGTGTGCGACCAAGGGAACATATTATCAAGGAGGGGGACCCTCTGTTTGGGGTACTATCAGAGGAGCAAGTAGGGATTGATAGAAGTAGTGGTCGAGTAAAAATTGCTTCGGAGGTGCTAAAAGAGATGAGGAACTATTTACTAGGGGCAGAAGAACCAGAGAAACGGGTCAGAGAAGAGAGAGTGAGGGCTCAAGTGGAGGAAGCTCTCAAAGATCCGGTTTTAGCGAAAACTAGATTGAGAATGGAGCCTCTGCCAGTGTTCTCCAAAGAAGTGAATAAGGGGACAGGATTAGTCTTTGATTTTAAATCAAATCCTGCTGATGGTGTTTCACCGGAAAAGGTTGGGGAGAATACAAAGTTTATGGGAGATGCTTTCAAAGGTGACACAGCCTTAGATTTGAGGAACCAATTGATTGAGTCCCGAGGCTTGTCAAAAGCAGTGAGCGACTCTGCCTTGCCTTATCGGCCCTCTCTTGGTCCAACGGTCAACGTGAGGACTGGCTCCACACCATCATCATCCGGGACCAATGTGAGGAAAAGGGGTTATCGTAAAAGACCTCCAAAACATGACAGAGCAACCGTAAAATCCGAAGGGAGTGCACCACATGGGGAAGTTATGGATTTAAGAGATGGGCTAAAAAGGAAAGCAACTATTGGATTGGAGCAAGCAAAAGGACCTTCGAAAAAGAAGAATGACTTGGCGGCCTCGAAGCAGGTCAGGCCGAGTCCCCAATGAGTATCACAATATGTAACTGTCAGGGGATAGGAGGGCATCTTAACCTGACGGTTCAGAGACTGAGGGATTTACGGACCAAGTATTTCCCAGAGATTTTATGCCTGCTAGAAACAATGAATCAATCAAATGTTTTAAGGGACTTGCTAGTGTGGTTAGGGTAAGATCGTTTGTTTACAGTTGATCCGGTAGGTAGGTGTGGAGGTATTGCTATTATGTGGAAAAGCAGTGTAAATATTTAGGTTCTAACAGCTGACAAGAACATTGTAGATACGGTTGTTCAGTGGGATTCTAATCAGTTTTTTTGTACCTTTGTATATGGTGATTCGATGGTGGGTAATAGACCTCGAGTGTGGGAAAAGCTTTCCCGAATCGGTGTACAAAGATCTTCGGGTTGGTGTATTTTGGGATATTTCAATGAGATCTTGCATAATGGGGAAAAGGTGGGAGGCTTACGGCGCAGTGAAAACTCCTTTTTACCTTTCCGCAATATGATTTTGGCGTGTGATGTAGTGGAGCTGCAAGGATCGGGTGACAATTTGACTTGGTCTGGACAGAGGGGAAATTATTGGATTCGGTCGAGATTAGACAGATGCTTTGTTAATGATGATTGGACTAGAATTTTTCCTTCCTCAGATCAGGTGTTTTTGGAAAAAAAAGGTTCTGATCATAGACCGGTCTTGGTGTATCTGGTTAACTCCTCTCATATGTATCGTGGCCAGTTCAGATTTGATAAAAGATTCCTGTTTAAACCAGAGATTAAGTTGGAATTGAGAAGGGTTTGGAAGGAGAGAGACTTTGATTAAAACTGGAGGGTTTCAGATCGATTAAGAGATTGTCGTAAGATGTTGAGTAACTGGAAGAAATCTAACCCTGTTAATTCTCGGCATAAAATTCTAAGCATTGAAAGGAACCTTGAGTCAGAACAATCCCTGACTAATCCTTGCTTTGCGGTTATTAGGGGTCTGAAAACAGAATTGGTCTATGCTTACAGAGAGGAAGAAAATTACTGGAAGCAGAAATCGAGGGAGCGTTGGTTGAAAGATGGAGACTGTAACTCCAAGTTTTTTCATGCATCAGTAAAGGATAACAGATCAAGGAAAGGTAGTGTGAAATTAGTAGACTCGGATGGGATCAGTCATTTGTCAGAAGCTTCAAAGGCGGATGTTGCCATCAAATTTTTTGAGAAGCTTTTCTAGTCGTCTAATCCTTCCTGCTATGATGAATGGTTTGAAAACCTCGAGGCTAAGGTTACGTTGGCTATGAACGAGGATCTAATAGCTCCGGCGTCGAGAACGGAAATAGAGGAAGCTGTTTTCTCAATCAAAGGGTCCAGTGCTCCGGGGCCTGATGGAATAACGGGTCTGTTTTTTCAGCATTATTGGGGTTTCATTGGGGACAAAGTGGTAAAGGAAGTCACAAATTTCTTTGAAGAAGGTTGGTTCCCGCTTGAATGGAATCACACCCATATTTGCCTGATTCCCAAGACTTCAGAGTCTTCTTCGATGAGTAATCTTCGGCCGATCAGCCTTTGTTCGGTACTCTACAAGATTATCTCAAAGATTCTGACAAAAAGGCTCCAACCTTTCATGGATCATATCATCTCTGATACGCAATCCGCCTTTGTGTCTGATAGGATTATTGCGGATAATATTTCCATTGCTCATGAGATTATCCATAGCTTAAAATCTCACCAGCGAATTTCTAAGGAGTTCTTAGTTTTAAAGACTGACATGTCAAAGGCGTATGATCGTATGGAATGGTCCTATGTTGAAGCTATCCTGAAAGGTTTAGGGTTCCATGTTAAGTTCATTGCGTGGATTATGTTTTGTGTGACCTCGGTATCCTTTTCAGTGTTGATGAACGATAGGCCTTTTGGAAAGTTTCAGCCTCATCGTGGTTTAAGACGGGACCCTTTATCGCCTTTTTTGTTTGTGATGTGTGCGGAAGGTTTATCCCATCTCATGAAGAAAGCAGAATATGAAGGAGTTTTGGAAGGGATAAGGTCCAACTCTTCAGGCCCTTCTATCTCGCACTTATTGTTCGCAGATGACAGCTTGTTTGTCTGTAAAGCGCAACTTAATCAGGTTTCAAAGCTGATGTTGATTTTGAAGATCTATGGGGAGGCTACGGGTCAGGTGATTAATTTCGAGAAGTCATCTATCTCTTTTGGTGCACTAGTTCCATCGGCTCGTAAGGCTGAAGTACAAAGCATTTGTAATATTGTTAACGAGGGTGGAACAGGTAAATATCTGGGTCTTCCGGAATGTTTCAATGGCTCCAAAGTAGAATTACTAAATTACCTGAAGGATAAGCTTTCGTCGCGGATGAGTGGTTGGTTTTCGAGATCGCTATCCTTAGGGGGTAAAGAAACATTATTGAAGGCAGTTGTTATGGCCTTTCCAGTTTATACGATGACCTGCTATAAGCTCCCTAAAACTACGTGCAGAAACTTGTCCGCTGCTATGGCTGATTTTTGGTGGCAGTCGTCTGAAGAAAAACGGAAAATCCTTTGAATTAATTGGGAAAAGTTGTGTCTGCCAAAAAAAGCAGGAGGTTTAGGTTTCAGAGATCTCGAATCTTTTAATCAAGCTATGCTTGCAAAACAAGCGTGGAGATTGGTTCAGCGGCCGGAATCTCTTTTGGCTACTCTGCTTCGTAGTAAGTACCAAGCTGGTCTTGACTTTCTGGATGCTCCTTTGGGCTCTAGACCGTCTTTTGATTAGCGGAGTGTTCTGTATGGTCGAGATTTACTTAACAGAGGTTTGGTTAAAATGATTGGCAATGGAAAGTCCACATTGGTGTGGCTAGATTCGTGGCTGGAGGATGATGGGTTTCGAGCTCCTTGGAGGAAGAACCAGTTTTTCGATCTAAATTTGAGAGTTAGGGATCTTATTGATTTTAGCACCCGGTCTTGGGATGTTGATAAAGTGAAAGAGTTGTTCTTTGAAAGGGATGCAAAACTGATTTTGGCGCAAAAACCAGTAACTTCAGAGCCAGATTATTGGGTTTGGAAGCACAATTCTAGTGGGGAGTATTCTGTTAAATCAGGTTATGAGGTTGCTTTCTCCATTAATAAGGCATTAGTGGTTTCACAGGCTGCTCAAGAACCCTCTTTTAACAGAATCTATGAACAGATTTGGCAAGTTAAAACCTCACCTAAACTCCAAAATTTCCTCTGGCGTGTGATGTCAGGTTCATTAGCGGTCTCGGATAGAGTGGCAAGCAGATACAAATTTAAGGATATGGGATGTCAGACATGTGGATTTAAAGAGGAAACGATAAATCATGCCCTTTTCCTCTGCCCTTTTGCGAGGTTAATTTGGGCGATTTCAGGCTTTCCTCACCGTCTTCAAGGGTTTCATTCAAGATCGGAAATAGTCAACCTCAATTTTCTGATCAATAAATCTAAGGACTCTTCTTGGCCTTAGCAGGTTAGGAAGTCTTTTCCTTGGATTCTTTGGTTCATTTGGAAGCATCGGAACTCCGTAATCTACGACAAATTTGTGGTTGATGTGGAAGAGGTAGTCAGAAACGCCTTTGAGGAAGCTGATGCGTGGTTCCTTGCGCAAGAGATTGTGCGATGCGAGATGGATGTGCAAAGAAAAACTATGTTGGTCTCGGAAACTAAATGGAAACCTCCGCCGTTTGACTGGGTGAAATGCAACGTTGCTGCTAGGTGGAACAAGCACACGAAAATGGTGGGTGCAGCTTGGATTTTGAGGGATCGGTTGGGCACTTTCCTCCTTCATAGTAGGTGCTCGTGGGTTGAGGTGGAATCTGATCTAATGGCTAAGTTCAAAGCTATGGAGTGGGCGACTCAATGTTTGCTGGATTTGAGGTTTGATAAGATTATTTTTGCGGGGAATGATGCTTCTTTAGTTAGTGCAGTGGTCTTTCCCCTGAAGTGGCCTGCTTTGAAGTTCTTCTCTTCTAGTTTGTTGGTAGGTTTTAGAGGTTTTGGCAGGTGGAAGTTTGTTGTCGAAGTGCCGAAATTAAATCTAGGCGCCACCATGATTGCAGACTCAGGGCTTTCTCTAGCTTTTTGGCAGTCGTACATTGCTCGTGGTTCTCGTTTTTGGCTTAAAGACTTTCTAGCTCAAGAAGCTGGTTTGCCTTGAATTGATTTTGACACTTCCCCTCTTTTTGTTAGGCTGTGGCTGCTGGCTTTACAGTGATGTGTTAGGTTGCTTTGCTGTTCTTTGTTATGTACTCTTCTCTTATTATATTAAGGTGACAAAAAAAAAAAAAAGATCCCCCGTGTAAAATACATGAATGTAATATATCATTAATTAGTATGTAATTATAGTAGTGTGATCATCCATGTATCTATTTTATAAAAATAGAGTTTATTTACTTTAAAAAATTCATATTGAACTATTTCATTTAAAGAGCTGAAGATTAATTTATACTAGAAATTGTATTTGTATTATATACAGGGTAATGTGTTTTTAAAATAATAATGTTACGATATTTATAATTTATACAAAATTATATTTTACAGATTAAATATGTGATTAATAAATATTGATTCATACTAATAAATAATATAAATAATTTTCTGTAAATTTATTTAAATTTTAATATTTTATTTCGAATAGAATTTGGATCCCGATTTCACCTGTTAATTAACATATTTGACCATTGTATTGAAGATAAAATTTTAAATAATTTTTTGATAAAAGCGGTTTAAAACACGTTTCTAGTTACAAATAAATCAATACTAATATAAGTTGATTTACTGTTATATTTATTAGATTTATATGTATATAATTTAGTAAAAGAAATCTCAGATTATATTTTATTATATTTGTCTTGCAAAGAAATCCAAATTGAAACTTTATATATTTATTGGTCAATAAGATAATCTTTATTTCTTATTATATTTTAGTTAGATTTATATATCTTTAAAAGCAAAATTGTATGATAAATTTCAGTTTATATATATTTATATACTTCTTTTTAAAATTTATTTGAATTTATATACTTTTCGAAAAATTAAAATATTATTGTATTTTTTTTAGATTTATCTAGAGAAAATTTAATATAACAATTAAAAAACCAAATTGAATATTGTGAAATCTAAAAAGAGAGGTAAATTAGGTATCTTTTTGAAAAAGATAAATTAAATATTAAAATATTTTGATTTTTAAATTCTTTTTTAAATTCTTTTTTTAATTAAAATTTTATTTAAAAATTCGTTTTTAAATTAATTTTCATTTAAAAATTTATACATGTATTTACAATTTTACCTTTAATGAAAATTACATAGATTTCCTATTTTATCCTTTATAAATATGATTATTTTGTTCTTTAAATTATTTTTACAGTGACATATCATATAATATTTTACTGATTTAAAGGTTACTTTCTTAAAAAATGATTATGAAATAATACTATAAAGATTGTTTTCTAACCAATATTAAATATATCGCTAATATAAATAAATTTAACTATATAAATTATTATTGATTCAAATTACAAGAACAAAATTCCCTAGATAAAACATGAAATACAAAGGAATTATTATATATCTGTCAAACGCAACATCAATATTTTACTACAGGTAATAGCAACCGGAAGTAATATTATTTTGGGGTTCGTGTAGGAGTGGGCGTTCAAAAAATCATTTGAAGTTGGATAATAACCATTAATTATCAATTTTTGTGGAATAGACTGGTCAATTATTTTTCGATTTGAGTTTAATACAGTTATAAGCGTGTTCGGTGGGGATTTATATATTTGAAAAATATATTAAATGTAAGTAATATTAAAGATTAAAAGATCAATATTAAAATAAATAATAATAATACATATTCAAATTATTTTCAAAAATTGAGAATAATACAATAAAAATAACTAAAATATTTAATATCAAAAGTTAAAAATATAACAAATTTATAATAATATTTAGAATACACTACAAAATCAAAAGTAATACGAGAGGAGCAAACGAATTTGGTTTTGGGAAAAACGATAAGAAAATCTTATAAAAAGTTTAAAATTGTTCGTTATGGAGTATATAACATATAAAAAGTCTATCTAAATTAATTAACACTATTAGCTTTATTTTATTTTATACTAATTAATAGCATATTATATTTAAGTTATTTATAATAGAAATTGTGACAGTAAAGTTAGTAGAATATTTACTTATAAAATCAGTCAAATCTATAACAATAGTTATTAAGGTAGCAGTTACAATTAATAACTACCTCGGAATAAATAGTAAAAATAAATAAATATACGTTATGAATAAATAATAGTTAAAATTATTTACTAGATTTAAATACATTTAGTTATTTGATAGTATAATTAGGTAAATTTAACCCATTTTAATGCAAACTAGAATTATACCCGCATTATATGCGGCGTGATTTGTTTTAAAATTATAATGTTACAATATTTTAATTTTATAGACAACTCTATTTTAAAAATTAAATATGTGATTAATAAATATTAATAAATATTTTTTGTAAATTTATTTCATTTTATAATGTTTTATTTTGAATAGAATAATACTATTAGTTGTATATTGAATTTTGATCATGATTTTACCCGTTGATTAACACGTTTGATCATTGTATTGAAGACAAAAATTTAAATGATTTTTAATATAATGTGATATACTGTTACATTTCTTATAATTATTGATAAATCTCGAATTATATTTTATTCTATTTTTTCTTGGAAAAACTTCCAAACTGAAACTTTATATATTTATTGGTTGATAAGATCATCTTTATCTGTTATTATAATTTTGTTAGATTTAATAAGATAATATTTAATTGTTAATTTTTTAGATTTATATTTATTTAAATTTTATTTTACTCCTTTTGAGGAAAATTTCAATTTTTTTTGAATTTATATTTTGAAGTATTAAAATATTATTGTATTTGCTTTTAGATTTATATAGAGCAAATTTTATATAACAAATTTGTATTTATCTATATTTAAATTTATTAGATTTATTTTGATAAAATCTCCAATTATTTTAAATGAAATTTATTTCAATTTTCTCGGAAGGTTTTTAGTTTGTTCTTTAAATTGATTTTACGAATGACATATATTATAATTTTAATTATATTCGTTTATATTCATAAAAGTGATTCTAAAATAACATTGCAGGGAAATAAAATATATAAGAAGATAAAATTATGTATAACATAATCTTAATATACTAAATTTATATTAATTATTGTAATTATACTATGTATTATAGAAAAAATGTGTATATCTTATATTTGTTCATCATAGATATGTGTTGAAAAAACAAATATGTACAATTTAAAATACACTAAATTATATTTTGATTTAGGTATATGTTAAAAAATATTAATATATATGAGAAGATAAAATTATGTAGAACATAATTATAATATAATAAGAATTATATTTAAATTATAGTTCTCATATTATATATTGGAAAAAAAAATCTAATTTGAATATTGTGAAATTTAAAGAGAGAGGTAAATTAGGATCTTGTTTAAAAGGATAAATCAAATATTAAAATAATTTGATTTTTAAAATTAATTTTAAATTCGTTTTAAAATTAAAATAATATTTAAAATTCATTTTTTAAATAGTTTCTTGTGAGAAAATATTTAATTTTCAATAAAATTTTATACATATATTTACAGTTTTACCCTTAATGAAAAATATATAGATTTTCAATTTTATCCTTAATAAATGTTTTTATTTTGTTCTTTAAATTATTTTTTACAATGATATATCATGTAATATTTTAATATTTTAAAGATTATATTATTAAAAATGATTTAAAAATAATACTATTGAGATATCAATATCATTTAATACTATCAGTAGATATCAATATCAATTAATAATATCAGTAAAATATGTTTTTGGATTTTTTTCTAGATTTTGTTCTTGTATGGAATGTTATCTTTAGATTTTTTTAGATTTTGTTCTTGTGATAAGGAGATATTTGGCCTTCTCTTTATTGATTAAAGAGAAGACTAATATCTAATTATAGTCAAATGTAGTAGAGTGAGTGGATTCAAATATCCGGGATATATCGAACCATTTTTTGAGCTTTTAGTTACTCACTAGTTCTATTGAGAGAATTACTAAGTCTAGGAG
>OVAU01001762.1:0-13158 GCA_900406315.1 Biscutella laevigata subsp. laevigata
GGTTAAAATGGTGAAAACGGACAAGTTCGCGATTTAGTTGGGATTTTTCCCTAATAATTTTGGCAAGAAAGAGAGATTCTCCTTCGATTCCAGCGAAGGAAAAGCGTATTCCTCGTGAGCATTTTTCTTCTTCCCACGCTGCGCTCACACAATTTTCACCCACCCATTAAGCTAAGTAGGTTTCAAGTGGTGGTTCTTGTGTGAGGATGACGTCGGATGGGGCTACGTCGACATCAGCAGCAGCGGCGGCAGCAGCAGCTAGGAGGAAGCCGTCGTGGAGGGAGAGGGAGAACAATCGGAGGAGGGAGAGAAGGAGAAGAGCTGTAGCTGCGAAGATATACACTGGCCTTAGAGCTCAAGGTGATTATAATCTACCTAAACATTGCGATAACAATGAGGTACTCAAGGCTCTCTGTTCTGAAGCTGGTTGGGTTGTTGAAGAAGATGGTACTACTTATCGCAAGGTGATCTTCCTTAAAATCTTCTAAATGTTTAGATCTGAGCTCATCTCTGGATGTTTCTCAGATTTTCAACCTGAATTCGTGGATTTCATCTACGTCTCATCGGGTCTGAATCTAAGCGAGAAATCTGAGTTTCTCAGTCTTTTGAAAGTGGAAAGATAGTCAGGATAGATGATTAAGCTTGCTATGTATTGGATCTGATTTCGCAAAGCGAGTTCGGGGTTTCTCTTACTAATTTTAGATTGATGTGTGCTTTTAATCAGATTTAGAATCCCACAATTAGGATTTTATATAACCAATGCTTGTTAGGCTTAGAGCTCTTCGCGGGAATTGTTTTTTCTGGTTGTTTGTTTGTTTGTTTGCAGTTTCTCTCTGATGA
The DNA here is from genome assembly GCA_900406315.1 of Biscutella laevigata subsp. laevigata. Taxonomy (NCBI): domain Eukaryota; kingdom Viridiplantae; phylum Streptophyta; class Magnoliopsida; order Brassicales; family Brassicaceae; genus Biscutella; species Biscutella laevigata. The sequence continues at coordinate 841 of OVAU01001762.1, forward strand.
GTTGAAATGGTAACTGTGATAGTTGAGATCCCCATTTCTTCTGTTGTCTTGGTTTTCTGATGATTCAGTCTTCAACAATGGGAATTTAGTAGGTCAACTTCTTGAGCTATTAACTATGCTAACATCTTAATCTGTATTTATGATACTGCATCCAAAGTATTAGCATTGTTCTTCTTTTTCTTATAGCTGATGGATTGCGACATTGTGATGTTTGATTGGTTATTGTGTTTTTGTTGGAGCAATAGGGATGCAAGCCTCTACCTAGTGAGATAGCTGGGACATCGTCTCGGGTCACTCCTTACTCGTCCCAAAACCCGAGTCCTCTCTCTTCAGCCTTTCAAAGTCCCATCCCGTCTTACCAAGTCAGCCCGTCTTCCTCATCTTTCCCAAGCCCTTCTCGTGGTGAACCAAATAGCAACTCCACATTCTTCCCTTACCTCAGAAACGGCGGCATTCCTTCCTCTCTTCCTTCCCTCAGAATATCAAACAGTTGTCCTGTCACCCCACCGCTCTCATCCCCAACTTCCAAGAACCAGAAACCGTTGCCCAACTGGGAATCTATGGCTAAGCAGTCCATGGCAATTGCTAAACAATCAATGGCGTCTTTTAACTATCCTTTCTACGCTGTTTCTGCACCCGCTAGCCCAACCCATCGCCAGTTTCATACCCCGGCTACTATACCAGAGTGTGACGAGTCTGACTCTTCCACTGTTGATTCTGGTCACTGGATAAGCTTTCAGAAGTTTGCACAACAACCATTCTCTGGCTCTGTGGTGCCAACCTCTCCTACGTTCAATCTTGTGAAACCTGCGCCTCAGCAGATGTATCCAAATGCTGCTGCTGCTGCATTCCAAGAGATTGGTCAAAGCTCTGAATTTAAATTCGAGAATGACCAGGTTAAGCCGTGGGAAGGAGAGATGATACATGATGTGGGTATGGAGGATCTCGAGCTTACACTTGGAAATGGGAAGGCTCGTGGTTGACATGAACAACTCAGCAAGACCCGTTTGGCATGTCGATGGAACATGAGAAACTCCTCCTGAGCCAAAGATGCTGAGTTTCTCCTTCTTCTTCCAGGTACATGGAGGGATCTCATCATAATTTATCACTTCCTACCCAAAGATGCCTTCTCCATGGAAGTATTGTAGTCTTAGAGTCGTTGTTCAATTCATGAATCTGGTTTGAAAAACATTATTTGTAGATAAAAATGTCTAAGATGTATGGTTATGTTCTCTTACAAATGTTACATTATTAGTGGCTTGAAACTGTTCTAGTCTTGTCTGATCAAATTGCTTAGTCATGCAACATGTATCAATCCCATTCTTGCAGAACATATATGCTTTTACAAAATGTTATATTTTTATTATTTCCATGCAATTCGACTTTTTTGTCAAGAACTAATCCATATCATCAAATATCCAGTTAGACAAAGATAGCTAGAAGAAAAGCGTAACAAATGAACACAGCTAGCTACAAATGCTACATTTCATAATGAATACAAACTCTAGTCATCATCTTCATAACAATCCAATTCGTTTTTCTGGTCAAACGAGTCATGGAGAATGTAGATCCAGTTAGATCTCCGTCTCAGTCTCGGTGATTCTTGATTCTTTCTCCGTCTCAACATCACATTCTTGATATCTGAAGCAAGTTGTGAGATGATCATTCACAATGCCAGAGACCTGCAAGAAAGAATAAATAACAGTAGGACCAACGCAGCGAAACCCTCTCTGCATCATATCTCTACTAATGAGGTCTGCCTTTGGCGACTTAACTGGTACTTGACGACCATAACGATAACCATTTCTTACTGGCTTGTGGTTTACAAAACTCCAACAGTAGTTGCTGAATGTTCCAAATTCTTGATTGACCTGTTTTTTGCAATTTACAACAGAAAGCTGTTTCATTAAGCTTCTTACACATACTTCACGATCTTTTAGCATATTAAACTCGGTACGTACCTTGAGAACCGATTTCGCGTTATCTAAAATGGCTCTCAGTTTCTGTTCGGATAAAATGAGACACCCATTTACTCTTAGAGACATCAACCTCTTCTCTGTGAATTGTGCTATAGTCCAAGGATCGAAATCTTCAAAGAGTTTCCTGCGAAAAGAAAACATAAAAACTTCTGCTATTAGACTAAAAACAAAGGAAAAAAAATTCTCTCGCTTCCACAATATAGTCAGTTCCTGGGCTAAATGTACCTAAAGTGGTCTCTTTTGTGAACAATCGAAGGCCAGCTAAGCTCAGCCAATGCTTGAGAGAAGACAAGTAGCTCGAAGAGTTTCTTGTCGTCACGAACTGGAAGACCCCATTCCTCGTCGTGGAATAACACGTAGATCGGGTCTGTTCGTCAGTCATCAATCATTAATCAAAAGCTTACATATCAATCAATCTTCAACACTTTCAGTCTTTACTTGTCAACTACAGGACCGAGTTTTTGCAGGATATTTAATGTGTTGTTTTTGACAGCAACGAAACTGACAGTTACCTATATATTTAACATGAAAGCCGATTGAGATGTTTTTTGGGCAAGTGTTTTCTAATTCTTTACAGGTTTATTAAGTGTGCAAGAACGACAACAAGTCTATACTTTGGGTAGAAAAAAACACGATCTCCTCGTTATTCACGAAATTTTTCGCGTTTCTTAGTAAACAAAATAATAACAATAATAATAAGGGAAAAACTGTGGATTTAAATTAAAGTTAAATGAGGCAAAGGAGAAAGAAAAAAAAAAGTTGTCAGATAAACTGACCTGAATTAGTTGTGATCCACTGGCATCTCTTGACCTGTCCCGGATTTTTAGGAGAACTGTTCTTAACGACGGCGACATTGTTGAGCTTCTTTACCCCGTTCCGTTTCGACGGAGTGGTTTTACCAGAGTTTGTCGGCTTCACCGACGAACGTTCCGAGGACGTCGAGGAGGTAGAGATATCATCAGTTGAAGCTGAAAAATTGCTCGTCACGGAGGAATCCGGATTCTCAATCTTCGCCACCGGCGATTTCGTCACACGTGAATGCTTCTTAGCTATCTCTGTTTTCGAAACACTAAATCTGTTCCCGGTCGAACAGAGGATAGCTCGTGGCTCAGACATCGGTTTAGCTGGAGAGCGAAGCTTAGTGACTACAGACATCTTAGAACTTTGAGAATTCGAAGAAATTGTATGAGGTTAAAAATGGAAGGAAGGAATGATATTTCGGATCCAATAGAGAGAGAGAGAGAGACGGAACAGAGTATGAAGGTTTTTAAAAAACAGAACGGTAACAAGAAAAAAGGAAAAGGCTTACGAGTGAAAGTAAACCGGTAATAGCCGGTGGTTTTTTTGCTTATGTGTCGGTTTAGTCATTTTGGTTTCAGAAAGGGACACCAATTAAATGGTTAATGTGCCGTAAAACTTAAGCTTTTTCCATTAAATACCGGATTAAGTTTGCCTTGCTCAATACCAAAATTATGGATTAACGGAGGGTAGAAGAGTCATTTTAGAGGTAGGCAGAGAGTCAGAGTCTAATTTGGTGAAGTGTGGGAATAATGAGTGAGAGAGGGCAAAATGGAGAATACAGAAGCTTTAAGTAGAAGTTAAAGAGTAGCTTACACTTAACTAAACGCCATCGAACACCAACTCCACCTTTTGTTTTGTCTTTCTAACGGCTAACCACTAGATGCTCTTTAATGGGCCGACCAATTTATTATATGGGCCTCATTACACTCATTTCTTTTCGTACGTAACAAACAGAAGATGCTGCTGAGAAGTCAAAACTCTGCAACAAGTTTTTTGATTCAGAATTGTAACTGTACAGTTTCTTTAAATCATATCCTTTGTGTAAGAACTAAGAGACTAGAGATTTGTCTTCCTTTAAACCGGTCCGAGAGTGTTGAAATGGTCCCATGCTTCCTAATGATTGATTTGAACACAAAAGGAGACTCAGATTCAAGGATTGTCATAGTAAAAGTAAACATCATTTGGTTTGAGAGAAACCTGTAATAACTCGAAGACTTTCTCAGCTATGTATTTCTGGTTAGCAGAAGCTCCTTTCTGTTGTAACTTGTCTGGATGAAGGATTAATAATGCCCTCTGGTATGATTTTCGAACCGCATTTCCTTCGATCACATCCATGAGAGGAACCGCCTTCCATCCACTCCCGGGCCAAAGAATCTGTAAAGTAAAACTTCCATATTCATTTATACAATGCAAAACACTCAATATGTTGTCTTTCTCATTGAATACTTACATATTGCAGCGTTGACAGGAGAGACCGGATGTTTCCGCCCTTCCCACTAGACCATTTCCGGATTTTAGCATCCATATTCTATACATGTGTTTTAGATTTCGTTTGAGGCCTGACAAAACTATCGGAAAAAATCTCTTTGCAATTGCATTAGTATTACCTGGATTTCTTCAGCGTTATCTCTGCTTTCTTCAAGTTTGATCTCATCCTGTGTTATCTCCTCCACCTGCGCAGCACATTTACAAATTCCTCGCCAATTATAATGAGCAGGAAATACAAGAGACTGAAAACTTAAGGTTGAAGCACATATTGTTCTGTTTACCAAGAAATTTACATGGAAGGGCTCGTCTGCATCCTCTGAGGCAGCATATGCTGACATCAGAAAACCGGTAAGCTCATTTAGTTTGTTAGTGGTAGACAAGTTTTAAACCTGAAAATTTCTACCTGTGCTCGGTTCCTGTCTCTTCTCCTGTTCAAAAACACAACTAGCCTTATTATTGTTCAAGCTCTCCCGATCTGAATCTTGTGAAGGTTTCTGATTTCGATCCTGCGAGGATATTTACAAGGATTCACAAAACTGAGGAACAAAGTAACATAGAGCATGATCGTGAATTCCTAATGAAGTACCATAGCGGGGATATCTGGAGTTGATTTCTTTTGTTGATCAGGAATGTTTACAGTTTCCTTGGCACTGGCACCATCTTGATTGATATCAGTTCTGGGAACTTCTTTAGCACTCCATCTAGAGCTTTTCCCAAGAGTTTCCCTACTTGCTCCAACTGCAGGTCCTTGACTGAAAATCTTAACAAAGTCCTTCACTTTTCCTTTGCTTCCATCTTTGCCAACTTCTGGTGCTGAGGATGAACTTGCAAAGCTGGAGTTATCGGGTTTCGAGCTATCCAGAGAACTTCTCCTCCCTTGTGGTTTCTTTTTGCTTATGGAGTCTACTGCAGGACCTCGTGTGCTCTTTGCTTTGCTTTTACCTCTTCTCACTTCTCTCTCTGTTGCTATATCCTCACCTGCAACGACAAAGAACGAAATGAGGTCCACCAAAGGAAACCAATCCAACCAAACGAAACCAAGATATACGTCTGCAGAGACCAACCTTTTGTATCGTTCTTATCATCCAAAAATGAATGGCGAGGTTTAACATTAGCGTCAGGCGCATTAGACATATCACCGGAGAAGGCTTGTTCAGACATAGAACCGGTTTCAGTTTTCTTTTCTTCTATCTCATCACCATGACGCTTTTGCAATGTCTTCTTTTCCTCTTTCAAACCCGATAAGCCATTTTCTCCATCTTTACCAGCAATCTCAACTGAACTAGACTGCAAATCACTCGGTGGTTTCTCCTCAGCTTTAGCCATAGAGCTCAATCTCGAGCTACCCCAAATAACAACAGGAACTCCTTTATTAGGCCACTTGTAGATGGAGAAGTGAAACTGCCTGCCTTTCCCAGTAACAACTTTGGGAGTATCAACACAAACATCTGGAGAGGACATATCGACTTTGCTCGAAGTCCTTGACAAAGGAGAGCTCGAGAACGTTTCTGTGTTCTTGCTCAAACTACGAGTAGGTGAACCAAATGTGGGAATCTCTGTTGCTTTCATTAGTTTTGCAGGAAGACTGAAGAAACAAAATCATATTGGTCAAAATGATTAATGAAACTTGCTGAACTGAAATAGCTATAAACCAGACCTGAATTGTGCAGGAAACGAAGTCCCAGGAGACTCGGGTCTGTGAGCCGGGCTAAGTATTCGAGAACCCGGAAGCGATGACCCGGAAGATTCGGGTTCGTTCTTCTTCTTCTCATTCAGTCTGAAAATATCGTCGAAGAAATCATCAGTCGTGAAACGACGACGGACCAATGATTCTTCGCCGAAAACTGGCTTCTCGTCTCTTCCATCCGAAAAGGCGTCGCGTGGAATCAGAGCTCCGTCGTTTACGATGACGTCACGCCGCCTGAGAGCTGTTTCATTGAAGCTATGTCGAGTGACTTCCTTAGCCTTGGAACGTCTTTTGGGCGGGCCACCAAATACGTCACCGAAATCGATGTCCACGTCATCGCCGGGATTACGTAGCATCGGTGGTGAGTTAGAAGCCAGAAGAACAGTTTCTGAGCTCGGAAATGTCTGCATAGCACAGAGAAACTTTGAGACGAGAGACACATAGTTGCTCTGAGGTAGATACAGAGAAACAAAAGCCTTAGAAAATGACAAAAAGTGGGTTCCATTTGATTTGAAGCCACAAAACGGATATTTGGTTATTACAGAGAGAATCCTTTAGAGGTCTTCTTTTTGGATAAAACACACAAAATCCAAACTTTCACTCTCTTTTGTCTTTCTTCTTCCAGTCTCTGTTTCTTGTCTAACTAGTCTTTTCTTCTCTCATAATTTTTCTTTTTTTCTTCCTTTTTTGTGTGGTCAGAAGATAATCAAGAGTCAAATGTTTAACCAGTAAAGTTAAGGCTCTGTGATTTCATAGTACAGAACTAGAACCATCTAGCCCTATCAAACAGAACCATCTGGGAAGCTATCAAGCGCATCTTCCTTGCCATTAACGTTGAACTCTACCACAGCTAGCATTCGTTATAGTTTATCTGGATGGTAATTGAGATGAACAATCACCGGCTTCAACTTCTTTAGTTCTTGATCACAATGAAATCATCGAACGCAACAATCAGGTAGTTTTGAATACACACTCTCTTCACGCTAGCAATCTGCATCTCCAACAATCATTTCACATTTGAATTTGCAAGAACAACAATGATCTCTTTATTGACAGCTACTTTCTCTAAAAGCGTTGCTAAGCTGGGGTTAACAGACTCGGTGGAAAGCAGAGTTGGATTAGTTGTCAGGCTCTTGACAATTCCAAAAGGCCCAGCCTTGATCTCTGATCCCAAAACTAAGACTTGTTTTCTTGCATTTTCTGTTCCTTGTTCTGCTAAACGTACCTTTTCTCTTAGCTCCCTCACCTGCTTCCTTAACTCAGCGTTCTTTTCGGAGATAATTGCAAAGTCTGATTTGAGCCACTAAAAGTAGTAGAAGAAGAAGAATTACGAGCCTCTTTAATTCTCAAGTTTATCTTATATGAGCCTCTTTATCTTATGATTCATATACAAATTGTTAACCACTAAACGTAAAAGATCTTATAAGAGCCTCTTTTTTAACCACTAATAGCTTGTATGAATTATGAAATTGTTAACTACAAATTATATCTCGACTTGACTGCTGACTACTGAAGTTGTTCTTCGTCAATAAGTGGATTCGCATACCATACTGAAAGAAACGAAAGCTTAGCAAACCAAACAGTTTCTGAAACCAAATCATAAAATAAGCCTAACAGTATCCCTTTCTTATGCAGTTGAGACATCGTTGTATCCTGCGATCAATCAAGAAGAAAAAAAGAAACTAAAGATTTTCAGTTGTTTGGTTCTGTCAAGACGAACAATGACCATTTCATGTCTACTCAGACTTTTGTTCTATGTTTAGAATTGCAGTCTAAAGAGAGTTTAGTGAAGAGAAAAAGAAGCACCTGTTACCATCGCAAGTGGGGCAAAGACATGGATTGATACAAACTGGATCATACAATGGTGACCATTTTATCGTAGCGTTTCCTTTGCATAATTTGCAAATGTAAAACCCTTTTCCACGACACTCTCTACAAACTAAGCCGTTTTTCCTCCGTTTCTCTTCAAGTGTAAATCGAAATGCGCCCATGGCTGCCGAGGAAACCACGTTTATGATCACTATTCCGCCAACAATTACGCATGCACTGGTCCTTAAGATTCGATTCGGTTCTAGTGGCATCTTCTTCTCTCTTCGTAATTTTGTCGAACAGCTTGAGTGTGTTTTCTCCGTTGACGTTTTTCTTACCTCACTGCCTTTCGTTTTCAACTAATGCTATATTTCATAGCAGGAGAACATAGGAGTGTTGATGGGCAAACAAAAAACTATCAGACTTTTTTCCCGCCCGATATATGAACACAAAAATCTGTGATTAAGGAGTTGCAGAGTTTTGTTGCCCTCGTGAGTTTGGAGGAAGAAGATAAAATGGATTGATGGATGCTTTTATAATCGTACGACTTGACTATTTTACCCTTTTCATTAAAGCTAAAATAGAGAAACAGAACAGTTCGAAGCGATCTTGAATCCGAAGGACATTAAACTGATTAAATCCTAACTAAAGCGGACCAAACTGGAAACATCTTTTGTAGTCTTCTTCAACTCGAAATCCTGCTAAAGAGAAGATGCGCACCATTTTGAGGCTGCAAGGTCACAAGCAAAACAGGAGCATGTACATAACTTGGAGACAGCCTGAAACTGTAATGCCTCAAGATTGTAGCCAGAACTGTTTTGGCTTCAACTACTGCAAGATTCTGTCCCAAACAAGCCCTTGGTCCTAAACCAAACGGCACAAGCAAAGCTGATTGTTCCCTTGGATCTTCAAACCTACGTGGATTAAACTCTTCTGCGTCGTCTCCCCATGTTTCTATGTCATGGTGCATCGCGATCACTGATAAATGGAGTTGAGTTCCTGCAGGAATCTCAAGGTTTCCAAGCTTAGCTCTTCTAAGAGTGTCACGGTTTAATGTCATTGCTGGAGGATAGAGCCGGAGAGTCTCGTTGATTATCATACTAAGCTGTTAGCAAAGACATAATAAAAGGAGTGTTTTGTTAAGAGTCAATGTATATTCACATAATTCTTAAGTTGGGGCTTATGGACTCACAGTCTTAAGATTTTGTAAAATGTCTGGACTGGGAAACTTAGTTGGTCCGAGGACGCGTATGACTTCTTCCCGAGCAATGTTTTGCCATTCTTGATGCATAGCTAAGAGAACTAAGACCCATGTCATAAGATTACCAGTTGTTTCCTTAGCTGCAAAGTAGAAGGTTTTGCATTCGTCTATAACTTCTTCAATCCCAAGCTTCTCTTCTTGACCATTCTGATTCACGTAAGGAGACATAAAAGCCTGAAGCAGAGTTCCTGATTTCTCCACGGCTGTTCTTTTGCTGTTCTCGATCAGTTTTAGGACAGAACCACGGATTTGTTTCTCAGTCCTCCATATCTCTCTATTCGTCTTGGAAGGAAAGAATCTAAACAAGAATTTGAAATTAGCATTAAAGTTCTTGTTCCAAACTTTTTCTTTAAACAAAGGAAGACTTACCTGAATCCAGGGATATACACGCTCCAACGAACCAGATAGAAGAGACGCATCATACGCTCCTGCAATGCAAATATTTGTTTGCCTTCTTCCACACTGTTCCCAAAAGCTGTTCTTGATAATATCTCTGCAGACACACTGTGCATCTCTCTGTGTATCTCTAACTCAATCTCTTCTTCTCCACTTCTCATCTCTTCCCACTTCTCCAACAAACTCATGGTACTTGTCACCATTTGTGGCACCCATTTCTGTAAAAAAAGATCTCAGCTTTACTCACAATCCTATTAAGAGTGTGTGAATTACAGAGCTTAGCTTCAAAGTGTTTCTATATTGATACTTACCTTGACTTTCTCCATGGTAAAAGCTTGAATGGCGATTCTTCGATGGAAAGCCCATTGATCCCCTCTAAGACCAGGAAGACCTTGAGCATAAAGCAGCTTAGACAAAGGGTTATGCCCAACTCGATCAAACGATCCGCTCGTAGTCAAAGCTTCCCGGATTAGTCTCGGATCCGACGTAGCTACCACCGGTTTAGACCCGAACCAGTAGAGGAATGTCTTCCCATAAGCACGTGACCACACGTGGTAGTGAGGAGCCACACGGTGAACGAACTCGTGAGGTTTATCGCCGGAACGTATCGGCTTTGATTTCGCCTCCGCTGTCAATCTGCTCACCTCAGTGGAGTTTCCGGTGAATAACCGGTAACGAGGACCCGTCACGCGGCACTTCTTGAAGTGAGATTGGATTCTCCAAGGGACCCATAGATTAGTGTAGATGAATCTGAAGACATTAAGTAAGAGAAAGAGGACCACGAAGAAAAGAGGATGGAAGATGAAAGACACGGTCATACTTTGACTTACTATCCCCAGCTCACTCTGCTCCAGTTTCATTTATTGGATCTTGAAATTATATAATACTCCCTCTGTCCCATTATATAGAATTTTTTAGGATTTTAATTTTGTTTCAAAATATAAGATTTTCACAAATAACAATACAAGTTTTAAATTCTCTTTCATTAAATATTGAGTTGACCAACCAATAATATTTTAGTAATCAATTTTTTATTTTCTTTTAAATTGTTACTAACATTTCATTAATTATTTTCTTAAAAATTGTGCATTCTCCTAGAAAATATTATATTATGAAACAGAGGGAGTATTAAAACAGATCATTTTCAATCTAATCTTTATGACTTGTTCTCGACATTGCCACAAGAAATTACTCTACGATTCACGTCAAAAAGAGTTAAATCTTTCATGAAGATTAGTAAATACTACGGCGATGCCTCGGACCAACTACTACATCCAAAAAACTCCTCCATTTTTTTCTGGAAGCAAAGTTAATATATATATTTTTTAACCATATTATATTAATTAAAATAGATCGGTTAGAGCTTCTAAGACCATCTCCATTAAAGAGTTTCTAAAATGAATATCTTAATAATATTATATTAATATTTATCCAAAACTCTTTAGTTAAGAACTGCATAATGTTATTTATCAAAATCATTCACCATTTATATTGGGAGATCGAGTAGATCTACCTCAACCGAATCAAGACCGAATCAAGACCAACCAAGATCGAGATATGATATGGAAAGATTAAAGATTTTATATTATCTTATTTAGGAATATTCTCTTAATATCTTCTTTGAATATATTATCTAGGTTTATCTTTATCTTAATCCTACTCCTATATAAGGAGAGATACTTTGTAATCTAGTTAACAAAAATCAATACAAATTTATTCATTCATAATTTGTCAATTTGTGATTTTTAATATGAAATTCTTAAAAAATATAATTAAACATTAAAATTAAAAACAATATAAATATTAAACACATTAATAAACATTAATATTAAAAACATGAGATAAAAACATAAAAAAGCCATAATAAATGGTGATATTAATTTGTTTCGAATTTTTGACATATATTTATGACCAAGTCCGTTTTGAATTGATAATGTTTTATTCGATTCCGAATGTGATTTTGATTGGCCATTATATTGTAACAACATAAAAGATTTCCGAATATTTATATTAACCAACCAATAAATAAATATTCAAGATCAAACTAATATTTTTCACAACTTATTTCTCAATCCCAAATTTTTAGTTTCTAATTATATCTATATATAAAGACGGATACAATCACAAACTATAAGATTGTTATTTGTTAAATAAAAAAAATGTCAACCAAATATATAAAATAAAAATCAAGAGTAGAATTGTATACACGTGTTAAATTAAGTAAGCAAGTTGGTATTAAGAATTTGACCAAATATTATTAAACAAAAAGATAAAAGAATTGGACCATATATGTGTGCGAGTGGACGCCAAAAAGTCTTTAACAATTAAGAATTTTTTTTTTTTCAGTCTAACCAATCAGCTTTTAACACCTAGAAGTTCTAAACCTCTTCTTAAATCATTCTACCATTATTTTTCTTTTTTATTTATTTTTAAATTTAAGAAACGAATAAAAAACCCATTAGACCATCCACAACAATAGTATCTAAAACTAAGTATCTAATGAATTTAATAATATTATTTTCTCAAACCCAATAAATTTAGAATCCCAAACATATATTTTCCAAAATTCACCTCCAATGGTAGTTTCTTTAGTGGGGTTCTTAAAATTTTTTTGAATAAAACATTAAAATTTAATACATAAACAATACTAATATTAAACACATTAATAAAACATTAATATTTAATACATAAGATAAAAACATTAATATTAAAGACATAAGATAAAACATGAGAAATGGTGGTATTAATTTGTTCCAAATTTTTGCCATATATGTTCGACCAAGTCTGCTTTGAGTTGCTCATGTTTGATTTGGTTCTGAATGTGATTTCGGTTAGCCATCATATTTCCGAGATTTATAGGCATATCCGTTGAATACGAATAATCCACTTGTGCATTA
>OVAU01001764.1:0-13941 GCA_900406315.1 Biscutella laevigata subsp. laevigata
TAAGACGTAAAAACTTATATTGCCTTGGTAGATGATAATATAGAAAAACAATTTTTTTTGTAAAAGTTGAAATTTATATTTTTAAAAATTAGGTTATTGCAAGGGTTTTACCTTTTCCTTCCATTTTTCCCTAGATTATTAAATTTAAGAAGTCAAAACCACAACTTTGTGCAGAATTAAAATAACACAGAAAATACGAAAAGCATTTAGGAAGAAAAGGTCCACGTGGAGCGAGATAAAAGGACATCTATAAACTGACGGCGTCAAGTGAGCGTGCAATTAAAACACCGTCAAAAGGTAAAAAGAGTTAACGGAGATATAGATATTACACGGATCCCAGAAAAGTACATTACTTCGACTACTAATCTAATCCGGGACTCCGTATCTTCTGTCGTCGAACCGGCGATGATGTCGAGATGTCATCATCTTCATCGTCTATTGGGGACGAAAGTGGGGAGGACAATACCTCCACCGGAGAAAGTGGGGGAGAAGAATCTGACGATTCAGATTCAGGCGAGATAGTCAACGGCGGAGGAAGTGAAGTGTGAACGGGATCGGAATCTTCTGGAAGCTTCCTTTTATTTCCGTTGGAAAGTTTAAAGTCTTTGGTCAAGTGATTTCTTATCCGTTTGACGTCGGCGAGCTTCACCGGTTTCAGCAAGAAATCCTCCGCACCTTCCTCAAGGCACCTGCGGTTAAATCAGTAAGAATCCACAATTTAAGCTCAAATCTGCTAATCTCGACGACAACAACAAATAAATACCTGTCGATTCTGGTCAATACGTTTTCCGACGACATGATTACTACCGGAACTTCTCGGAAATTAGACGATTCCTGTTTCAATTGACGGAAAATTCCACATTGTTCAGAAAAAATCTCAAGACTGATTATTAATAGATAAAAATCAAACGGATAAAACGGCGGGAAAATGGAGACCTTGATCTTCTTGAGGAGTTCGTAGCCAGTCATTCCAGGCATACAGTAATCGGTGATGATGAGATCAACTTTCAATCTCTGTAATCACCCAAGTAAAAAACTAAAATCAAAATCGAGATTCATAATCCTCACAAAAAAGCTGACTCTATTCTTCTACGAACAACTTTTCTTTCCCAGATTCAACGACTTACATCAAATTCAGCAGAGGCTTTCTCATTGTCTAGCCCTAAGAATTCCAGAGCACGCCAACCGCTATCAACCGTCGTAACTGAAACCAAACCACCGGATATCAAAAACGATTTTCCCGGCGAGAAAAAATAGTGAAAAATCCAAAGCTACCTTTGCAGGAGGTGATACGAAGCAATCTCTCGATGACAATACGATCAACGAGGCTGTCATCAACAGCCAATACATGAACTTCATCCAAATCCAACGGCGAAGACTCAATCCCTCCGACGTTCATCATCATCTCCGACCTCCGTAGACAAGAAACTCCACCGTCTCTAGCCATAGACGAGTGGTAACTGAGAGGAAGAAGAGAGGATAAAAAATAGAAGAGAGAAAGAAGAGGAGTTAAACACACCTGTTTCTTCTCTTCGCCTTCCTTGGACAGTTTATTATATTTCTTCCTTCTTTTTTTATTTCTCACTCAAAAATTAATATCTTTTTCTTTTTCAGAGTGTCCTTTTTTGTTTTTTTTAATTTAATATCCAGCAAAGAAAATCCAATAAAATCTTGTTTATGTAAAAACTTTCTTTTCTTTTGTGTGCCGTGCTTTTAGGGTTGAAAATTGAACTTTTTCTGATAGAAAAAAATAGTATTAAGAAATTGAGATTTCTGAAAATCCAGTTGGGGTCCTATACGAATATCGTTTGTGGAAAATATTCCATAAAATCAGAATAAATAATAGAGGATGAGAGAAAATCCATACACAGGAATCGAAGTAAAAATACCGTGAGATATTAGTCAAAATTTCGTGGTGAGTGCGAGTGAAAATGGAATGACTGACTGTTAGCTGAAAATAAACCGGAAATCCGGTTCCATCCGGTCCGGTTTACAACGTAAAACATTAAGTTAAGAATTCTAAAACTCAACCAAGATCATGCTTATTGCGTGTGTTATCTTCTTCTTACCAGATTGTGTTTGTATTTAAATGTTTTGTTTTTCATTAAATAAACTTAAATGTCACACCTAAATCCAAATAATAAATAAAAATATCGTTTTTTTTTTTAATCATGGTTCGAATAGTATTCTGCGAATAAGGTGGAGGAGAGAATTAATTTAGGATTATATATTATATCCGCTCTGACTCTAGAAATTTATGTTATTCAAACATTTTAATTTCAATGCAATATTAAAGTTCCGCAAGAAAAAAAATGTGATTTAATATGATTTTCGAATAATAAAAAAAAAGGAGAAGAGGAAGGTGGACAAAATAAATAAATGTATTGACGTCCACATTAAAATTAAGATTCGTGGGACCCATGGAAATCTAGGAGAGGGACCCATTAATATTTGTTAGAACATTTCTTTCTTTCTTTTTTTTGTAAAAGAAAAAAAAAACATAAATTGCTGTTTTCACTCTGTAGACACCAAAGCGTATCAAATCTTTGAGATTGCTTTTGCTTTTGTCTTTCTTTCCCACAGAGACTTGGATTGAATTCTTCCCATTTATAGATCCATTTTTATTTCTTCACAAAAAAATAATACTATAAATAAATTATTTATTACAATCACAAAATCAGTTAAACCAAAACTGACTTAAAAAGACTAAAATATAAAAGCTTACAACTCTTCTAATCTTTTGAAGATCTTTTGAAAATCACAAAATCAGTTAAACCAAAATTGACTTACAACTCTTCTAATCTTTTGAAGATCCTTGGACAATGACACGTTGAATAAATTATGACAGTTACTGGAAATATAAGATTGATTTGTGAAATTGATTTTTCAAACGAAATGGGACAAAGAATGATGGATCAAATCTTTCATGATGTCAACTAGAAATCGAGGGTCGAACCAAAAAAAATCCATAATAGTAAGTGATAGACGTGTCGCACACAAGATCAAAAGTATATCTTTTTCTTCGATGAACTTTAAAAATCTATAAACAAAAACAAAAATCGAAAGACATTGACATTTTCTCTTTAATAAATGTTAGTAGTTTTTTTTTTTCGACGACTGATCTGATTATATTAAAATAGAAACAAGTTACAAGAGTACAAATCCCACGAAGTGCCAGAAATTTTTTTATGAGATGTATGTTATAGCAGTGGTTCTCTAGAGTAGTAGACAAACTTCTCCACCGAGAAGCAGAATAATCCTGTAACAACGGGTAAAGACGATCTGGAGACAACACTACCAAACCAAATCAGTCTCAATTTATCTCGTCTAATGGATATCAGGATAATATTACAAGATTTGAACCTTGTATACGCTCCTAATTCTAACACAACCGAAGCAGTTGACATATTATTTTTTCCTAATCTAACTACCATTATATCCCAAATACTAATTCTAAAAACCAAACATGGGCCTAAAGTGATGAACCCATTTTCAAGCCCATATATGCACAGATATTTTGATTTGCCCATGAGCTTCTAGATTCATCCATGGAGACATGTGTCCTTCATCCAGCTCATATGCATAGCACCGCCACTGTTGAGTCACCTTCTCCAATGAAGATGACTGCCCCTTCGCTCCGACGTTGCGATTTTCCTCCACCTTGGGTGCGAGATTGGCTGGAAAGAACCTGCCCAACATAAGATAAAACACCCACACATCATCGAATAAGCTTTGGAAACAGATCTCAACACCACTTTGGCGAACGTCCGATCTAGGCGCTACAGAAATGAGGGTTTGCCCAAAATTGAGGCGAGACAAAAGCGGACAAAGAAAGTCCCGCAACATCAGCGGAGGCTTCAAGTCCAATCGTCATCTTCTTCCCTCTGACTGAAGCTTTTTATCCAAGCCCTGAAAAAACAAAAAAAACAAAGAAGACCGGATTGTCCCCTCCGACTCACGGCGTCGAAGTGACCACCGAAATGGAGAAAACGATAGAAACTTAAGTCAAGTTTTGCTAGTTACAGACCAAAGATTTTAGAGACAGGTTGGAAAATTTTTTAAGTTCTGTCAATAAATGTTAGTAGTTTGGTACTCGATTTTGGAGCATCTTTTTATTACTATAATTATTATTGTTTTTAAGTATTTTCTTACGTCTTTTTTTTTTTTTTTTTTTTTGTATTTTTTNTTTTAGCCTTAGAATACTTATAAATATTTAAAGCATGCATACTTTAAAACATATAAAATACATTTCTAACGATATAAGTGTTCACATAATACTTGGTGTTAAACAAATACTTAGAAAAGTTATAGAGCACATTTTCAAATTTCATCTAGAAAAATTATAACATACATAATTATAACAATATCTATATATATATATATATTGAAATTAAGTTACCTACAATCACTTCAGTTGATAATTTTAATATTAATGTTTTGAACTTCATAAAATAATTTAAAAATAATTTCGAGAATATCATAACTATAACAGAATAAATATTTTTTGAATAATATTTTTTTATATTATAAATAAATCACAAAAAATCCAAAATAATAATCAGTATGTGTATATTCACGTTATTTTATATTTTTTTGCAATATTAAAATTTTGAACTTCAAACCATTGTTTAAACTTAATTTTTAGAAACTAATAATTATAATATATAATAAATATATTTTGAACAATATAAAAACAATTAGATGAAGATACAAATTTATACAATATTTTCCAAGATATATCTAACATCAAATTATAAAATAGTTCTAGCTTATATAAATAGCTTTTAAGAATAAAAGGTGAAGATAATCCAGTGGTTTAACGGGTTGATCTACGGATAAAGTCATGACATAAATTCAACTTATAATTGTTAAAACTTGAATAATTAATATGATTAACTAAAACTTTTGTCTATACAAAATACAATATACTAAAATTATATAACATTTACCGTATATTATTTAATAATATTGATTATATCACAATTAAAATCAAAATATAAATTTTTTTATTAAATTAGAAATGTTTTAAAATTATAATTTAAAAATATATCACCCGGTACTATGTGGGAGGGAAAAATTCTAGTTCAATTTAAGAGCATACATATGCAGGGGAAAGGAAAGACTATCTCTTCTCGAGGAAATTGAAAATGTGTTAACAAAGACAGGGGAGGATGCTAGTCTATTCATGATAATTGGCTGGAACATTTGGAAGGGGAGAAATAGCCTCATCTATCAAGGCAAACGTTATATGATTCCCGATATTATTACAAGGTCTAATATTGATTACACTTTTTGGCAGGAGGCAACTGTAAGGCAACGAAGTGTGCAACACATGACTAGCAGCGCCTATACCAGAGAGGATCAACATGGCCAGGAGCGTAGAAGAGATGATGAGTCTGAAACTAGCATGCACTGTCAAGCGGATGCGTCATGGAGGTCTAGTAAGGAGGTAGCAGGATATGGGTGGTGTCTTAAGGATGGTATGGGAAGACTCAAGATTATGGGCTCCGGAAAAATGCCACCAATGGGTTCGGCATTGGAGGCTGAAGCTTATGCACTCAAAGAATCAATACTGCAGGTTAGACGTTTGGGCTATGATGAGGTTACCTTTGCCTCGGACTCCCAACAGCTTATCACTTTGGTAAATGAAGCTAAGCAACAATATCTCATACCCAATGCAGATTGGAGAAGCCATCGTACTGTTCCTCTGTTAGACCAGATAGCTGCTGCTCTTTCTTATCTTCCTCATTGTTCTCTGCTAACTATCCCTAGAGATAGAAATGTCGTAGCTGATAAGTTAGCGAGAACAGCTCGCAATAGAGCTTCGAACTCGGTTGTAAAATGGATGCTTTAACGAATATATAACCAGTATTTTGTGTAAAAAAAAAAAAAAAAGCATACATATGATTCTACTAATTGAAAACTCGTAATTATTACCGTCTCGACTTAAAGTATGTGTCCTTATCCAAATAAGCCTATGGGCCTTATCGTTTTTTTTAATTGTTGTAAATTCATAAAAGCCCATAGTTGGCAATTTTAGCAAAAAGCCCAATATTGGTTAGAGTCCGACAACTAATTCCAAACCAAAGCCCTGTCAATTTCAACTAAATCGGATTCCAATTTTACAAGTTTACACACACTAACGAATTCAAAAGATTTGATCTTATTTCCTTTCCTTCACAGTTGGTTTTTTACTGACCAACCAACAAAAAAAAAAACAAAAAAAATCGACATCTTCATTGATTTCAACAAGCCAATAATCTTGATTCAGAGTACGGTTGGTCAAAAATTTAGAAAACCTATGAATTTTACCTAATTAAAATATAAAAGTATCGTACGAATTATTGTTGAATCTAATAAGTCAATTTTGATTCACAGTAGGATTGGACAAAAAAAAAATTCAAATTTGAAATCTGAATATGACCATAACCCAAAACACCCACTCAAATCCAAACTAAAATATGAAAATGTCTAAATAGAATATATTCGGTTTAAACACAAATCGACGGTAAAAGTTGCAGTGTGCTTTGAAGAATTCAAATTTAAACTTAAATATACAATATTTTTTATTAATTTAAAATGTACATATGGTTAAATATATGATACTAATTTTAAAATATTTAATATATATTTTTTAAGTTTTATTCTCAATCCGAACTAAATCTGAAACTATTTTGAAATCCCAGACTCGACCCAAACCTAACCTGAAATATAGAATAATTTGAATCTATCCTCTAAACTTGAAACTGAAACTCGAATATTTAAACCAAACTCAAACAAATACCCAACCATTCACACGCTAAACAGACTGAAGTTATACGAGAATGCATTACTCATCTCCAACCACACTATTACAAATTAACAATGATTTAGATGGATGATTCAGGATCTTATCGTCTATATTGGCATTTTAATCTCTTATCATATATAACAAAATTTATTATTTGTAATTAGGCTACCATGCTTGATTGGGTCAAATAAATATGAATTGACAAATTTTGACTTCTCCATTTAGATTTTTATAATCATTTGATATATGATTTAATGTTTAATTTTGGTTGTCTTTTGTTTTTCTTTCCCATAAATTATATCAATAATTTAAGGTTCGAGAGCTCTTGGAGTCATCTAGAAGAGAAGCAAGGATTTGATTAACCGGAGAGGCAAACTGCGGGGGCCACGTTTAGATACTCTAATTATCTTCGACTTAAAAATAGCTAATGTATTTTTTTATAAAGTAATTATAAAACGTTAACTAATTCTATCAATTTATATTTCATAGAATGACATGCATGCATTCGTTCATTTCTTTGCCTTAAATTTTTTTTTTTTTTTTTTTACTAATATTTTCATTTACTATGGGTTAAACCCAGATTGAAAGAGAGTTTGTTTACAACACATTTGATGGTACAGAATGAAATAACCCCATAGTGAGCTAGCAAGAGAAAACAAATGGGTAGAGTTATGGTGGCTCAAAATATCTAAACCAATAAATAAGATAGCTCCTATCTTGTCGCGCACCTATTCCGGCATTCACTCGGCTAGATAAGGCTTTGTCTATAGATAGTAATTTGCTCTTCAAGGTAGTTCGAATTGACCTGATAATAACATCGACCGCCACCCTTGGTCTGGAATGAACCATCGCATTTCTTTCCCTCCAAACTTCGTAAACAATAGATTGAACAACCAACTTTGAAATCGTTTGAAGTGGCCTCGGTCCTCTGAAGTTTAGCAGCCACTCAACCATATGCTGCCTGTTTAAAGGTGAGCCTAGTCTTGCATGAAAGAAGAACCTGCTCCACAAGGATACTGAAATAGGACAATCGAAAAAGAGATGCATCTTTGATTCATCACAAGAATTACACAGAGGGCAAGTTAGAGGAACTTGTAACCCCCATCTGTGCAGCTTATCCCTTGTTGGTAGCCTGTCCAATATGAAAAGCCAAAATAGGAATGCATGTTTGGGAATATTATGCGAGTACCACACAATTTTGTTCCACACCACCTCATTGCCACACGGAACAAGCGACCTCCAAGTTTGTGAGACCGAGAATTGCGATGGTGGTGTGAGGTGATCATTGCGCCAAAGCACTTCATCATCCTCTTGAGTAATCGAAACTGGTACTTGATCGGGTAAGCATGATCTCAATAGTTCAATGATAGGATGACGACCGAGTGGTAGTCTCCATTCTCCCTGATTAATAGCTGAAGATACCAGAGCCAGACGCGAAATTCCTGTTACTCGGGGTCCATTGGAGCCAGTGATATTGATGAGAGGACCAAGATTGGTCCAGTCATCATGCCAGAACAACGTTGAATTCCCGGATCGTACATGAGAAAATACAAATGGTCTTGCAACATTCCTAAGCTTAAGAATACGTCGCCAGATCCAACTACCGATATTTAATAGCGAAGCATCCCATAATACTTTTCCTCTGAGCAGATTCGTA
The DNA here is from genome assembly GCA_900406315.1 of Biscutella laevigata subsp. laevigata. Classification (NCBI taxonomy): domain Eukaryota; kingdom Viridiplantae; phylum Streptophyta; class Magnoliopsida; order Brassicales; family Brassicaceae; genus Biscutella; species Biscutella laevigata. Next base: position 8,448 of record OVAU01001764.1, read on the forward strand.
CGACTCCAAGAGACCCACAGTGAACCTGATTTAGCAAGCAACAACCAGATTAATTTTAAGGTGAATACCTTGTTCCAAGGAATCAGTCGTTTAAGTCCTAGTCCCCCTTCTATCTTTGGAGTGCAGACAGTTTCCCAAGATACTCGTGCTGATCTGGTTGAATTCGGTGCACCCGTCCAAAGGAAAGATCCACAAATTGATTCAATTTTCCGCAGGCAAGTCAACGGTAAAGGGAACACCGAAAGCCAGAAGTTGATAAGCCCAAATATAACTGACTGCAGTAGCTGTAACCGTCCTGCAAACGATAAATGCCGAATTGTCCACGCAGAAATTCTCTGTGTCACCTTATCAATTAGAGGCTGGTAATCTCTTGCACTCATCTTCCCCGACATCAACGGCAAACCCAAATACCGCACAGGCAGCGATCCTAAAGAGAGACCATACCTTGCTGCAATATCAGATACAAGCCCCTGATTTCCCCCATTCAGAAACAGACAAGACTTAGCCGGATTGAGATGAAGACCCGAGCCAGTATAGAAACGATCGAGTAGTGCTATTATGGCCTCTAGGGATTGTTCCGAACCGTCGAAGAAAATAAGCACATCATCTGCAAAGCTAAGGTGAGTAACCAGCGGGTTCTGACACAAGGGATGAGGCCTAATGAGATTCGAACTGACTGCTGCATCAAGCTGTTTGGATAACACATCCATAGCAAGAACAAAAAGCGAAGACGAAATCGGATCCCCTTGTCTCAAGCCTTTCCCTCCCGGGAAATAACCGACTAGCTCACCATTTACAGACACTGAATATGAGGGCGTCGAGTAACATTCCCATAACCAATGGATGAATAATGGAGGTAGATCTAAGGCAGTAAGAACATTGTGCATAAATCGCCAGTTCACGCTATCGTATGCCTTGGTTAAATCAACTTGGAGGCAACCTCTTGAGACCATCCCCGTTCTATGAAAGTCGTTGACTAGTTCCGAGGCTAACAACACATTTTCACACAATAGCCTACCCTTCACAAACCCCACTTGGTTTCCTTGAACAGCTAATGGCACAAAAAGCTTGAGCCTGTCAGATAGCAGTCGAGAAATTACCTTGTAGGTTGTGTTACAACAAGAGATTGGTCTAAATTGAGATAGAGCATCTGCACCAGTAACCTTCGGTATCAACGAAATAACTGTGCCATTTGTTTGCTTAGACATTATAGCAGTCAAGAAGAAGTTTTTAATCGCTGCCGTGAACTCAACTCCCACCAAACCCCAAGTATCAATAAAAAACTCCACTGGAAACCCATCCGGCCCCGGGGCCTTATTCCGTGGAAGACTAAAGAGGACTTTCTTGATGTCTTCATCCGAAGGAATAGCAAGAAGCCTTTGACTGAGTGTGACCGAGCAACGAAAGGGATTAAGTTCCCTAATCTGATCCACCGTGAAGGGAGAGACCAACGAATTCTGCCTCCCAAGCAAAGATATAAAGTAATCTTCCGTCATACGCTTAATCTGAGGAATATGATGAATTCTATTTCCCACATCATCTCTAAGAGAGTGAATGGCATTCCTTGAAAGATTGGCCTTAACTGACTTATGGAAGAAGGAAGTGTTAGCATCTCCCTCCTTAAGCCAACGGACCCTTGATTTTTGACGAAAGAATGTTTCCTCGGCTTTAGACCAGAACCACCAATTATCTGAGGCTTCTTTTTCAGCTAAGAAGGTAACATCCGAAGGCAGAGCCATAGCCAACCTCTGAGCCTCCTCCATCTTTACATAAGCCTCATTTGCCCGATTCTGAATATTAGAGAACTTGTTTCGGTTGAGTGACTGACAGCANCATCCGAAGGCAGAGCCATAGCCAACCTCTGAGCCTCCTCCATCTTTACATAAGCCTCATTTGCCCGAACCTGAATATTAGAGAACTTGTTTCGGTTGAGTGACTGACAGCAGGCTCTTGCTTCCCTGAGCTTACTACCGAAGGATTTCAGATCAGAAGCAATAAATCCAGGCCTATTCCACGCTTCTGTAATCATACTCGGAAAATCCGGGTGAGACGAAAGGAACGAGAAAAACTTGAAAGGGGTGAATCTCCGCTCCACCTCGTTTCCTAGATCCACAATACAAGGAGAATGATCTGAACAGCCAGGAACATCAAAGAAAGCATTCGACTGCGGATACTCTTCCGACCATTTTTCATTAACCAGAGCCCTATCCAATTTCCTGGCTACCGGATTCGCAGGTTGATTATTTGTCCAAGTAAAGTGACAGCCTCTGCCTGATATATCAAACAACTGACTTGAATTTAAACAATCTCTGAACTCATTCATACCACTGATTGAGTAGGCCGAATGCCTAAAGGAGAACATGTCTGACGTGGAAAGTACTTGGTTGAAATCACCCATAGCGATCCACGGAGCATCTCGGAGCAGCGCATTATTAGATAGCTCCACCAGTAATTCCCAAAGTTGAACTCTCTGCTCCTGCCTATTGGACGCGTAAACAAACGCCACTGTAAACCGAGAAGCAGTAGCAGGATTCCAAATCCCACACAACATTAGCTGATCTGTTTTTTTATAAGTAACTACCGACAGGGCCTGATTCCACACAACTACAATTCGCCCATTGCTAACTTGATCAAAATGATTGGAGTCATACCTCCAACCCGGAAGAATATTGTTGATAATACCCTCCAAATTTATTTCTTGAATATGAGTCTCTAAGATGGCGCCCAAAAAAGGTTTAGAGCTAGCCACCCATCTCTTAAAGGACCGTTGTTTTTCCCGACCATTAAGGCCTCTTATATTCCAGCAAAACATCTTCATCAGTAGACAAAAACAAAACTGGAGAAAAAGAGGGTGAGCAAATCAATCAGTTGCAGGAGAGGATCCCGCCGTCGACGGAATGCCTCGCAACTTCTGATATAATTCAATAGAGCCAGCTGGCTGATCACCACTATCATTGCCTTGTCCAGCTATAAACTTCCGTAGTTTCCTTCGTGCCTTTTTAAGGGCAGAGGCCGATGGTTGTTTGGGGGATGTGTCTGGTGGTATTTCCGAACGCAAACGCAATACTTTCTGAGCCTCCGTTACGAACTCCTCCTCTGCGACCACCTGAGAAGAAGTCAGGGACTCCTGAGCTGGGTTGGATGTAGACCCTTCCTTTGGGTCCTTTTTAGGAACTTTTGCTTTCCTAACAACCACTGTGAAATCATCATTTGAATTGCTTGACCCTGATCCCACCTGAACCGAGGCCGCTGAGGCAGGGACAAGCTCAACGTTATCACTAGTAACAATTGGAATTATAGGATCCGGCAATTTAAGAGTAGCTTGAACTGGGACTGACTGGGTGGAGACCAGCGGAGCAATTGGGCATCGCAACTGCCTGTGACCAAAACTCTTACATCCTTCACAGAGAGGTGGAAGGCTAGGATACGACGCTTCAACTGTAACACAGTTCCCCATCTTATCCTTAACTCGAACAATGGGAGGTTGAGTCCTCTCTAAATCCACTCTAACTTTAACTTTGACCACTCCCATAGCGTTACGAACCAACCGGGCGTGCTCTGTATACAACGGCTCTCCAATTCCAGACGCTATGGTGCTAAGTCCATCAAAAGTATAAAGTTGATTGGGAACATGTCTAAGAACGACCCAAACTGGGGCAACCTCAAGCTTCATGGGAGACAAATCAGCCCCAGGAGACCACGCTTGTACCGTAAATGAGCATTGTCCGGACTGCCAAAAGCCAACATCCAACACCCACTTCCTTGTTGCTTCAGAAGGAACAAAAATAAGGCAAGAATGATTCGTGTTTCGAAGAACCGTGATTCTACCTTGCTTTCCCCAAATTGGATTGANGGGAACAAAAATAAGGCAAGAGTGATTCGTGTTTTGAAGAACCGTGATTCTACCTTGCTTTCCCCAAATTGGATTGAGATCTGCAAAGATTTTTGCTGCTGAGGGAGGAGTACCATGAAAGTGAGCTATCAAATGATTCTTCCAAGTATCGGCCGGTCGTAGTAGAACAGAATCCGGAGCCTGAGCAGTCGGAGTCCCGTCTTCAAGATGAATGGGAGGATTCATCATTTTCAAATTTTTGATCGATGAATTGAATTTCGTAGACCAAAGGGGAGCAGGTTTCGCAATCGGTAATAACGGAAGAGGAGGGGTAACAATCACTGGCGAGGAGACTTCCAGCTGGGAGAGGAGGAAAGAATCCAATCGCGGAGTTGAAGCACACCCAACCCCACTTTCGGAGCAAACCGCTAACAGATCCGGGGGGATCGGCAAGAGCGGAGAGAGAGGAGTACGATGCTCCGAAGGAGACGGAGCAATCGCCGAGGTAACCATCAGAAACGAAAAAGGGGGGAGGAAGGAGAGGATTCTCGTCAGTGTGCGTGAGGGAACACCGGCGGTGTCGACGTTTAGCCAAACCCTAGCTCAAAATCGCAATCGCCAGAGAGATCGACTTTCTTCTAATATGTACCAGGCTGGTACGTAGTAGCATCGCATACCCCAAAACATTAAACTAATTAATTTATATCCCTATGCTATTTGATTCCGTATGTAATGTGTGTGAGTAAATGAAGATACCATCCATGTGTCGCCTTGTTTGTTTCTACTGTAACCCATTCAAAATCATCTCATCTAACTTTATAATATGATTCCTTCTTTTGTTTTGCTATATATACAAAATATTGAAATCAATTACAAAACATTATTCTATTAAAAATATTGGGTTGACTTTTATGAAAGAACCGTAGGAGATGCTTGTTACTAGCCATGATCATTCATTTTTTTCTGCTTCAAAATCTTAATAACAAAATCGACATAATAACTAATTAACTTTATCAAATAAAATATAATCTTGAAAGAATGCACATTCATCGCAAGAATTTTGATTGTATTTTTTTTTTTAAACATGTTAAGATACCATTTTCGAAAAGAGTTTTACAATGGGACACCATTATTGAATGGGTCCCTTATTCGAACTACAAAAGAAGGAAGGAAAAGAGAGAGAGAAAAAGAACGAACAAAAGGAAAGAGAAAGATGATCACAAGGAAGAACCTAAGCGATCAACATAAAACCTGCGAAGATCACCCGAACCTTCGAAAGATGTTGGGAAAGATAGTAGCCTGTCTCTGATCATGCGGTCGGCGTTACGTCGGACAGCAGCTGCGGATGAATCGACGTTCGCAAAAAGACGGTTGTTTCGCTCCCTCCAGATCAAGTATCATATCACTTGCAAACAAAGCTTAAAGAGAGTTAGAATCTGTCGGGTGGCTTTGAGGCCAAAGCGTTGAACCACTGCACCAAGTTCCTATAGCTGGTTGGTGGGGCATTGATAAGTGCACTCGCAAAAGGGAGCCAAACGTCCTGCGCAAAAGAACAATCGAAAAAGAGATGATGGTGCGATTCATCCTCCAACTTGCAGAGGGTACAAGTAGATTGGACATGTTGTCCCCAACGCCTTAACCTATCCTTTGTTGGGAGTCTCC
>OVAU01001765.1:0-13940 GCA_900406315.1 Biscutella laevigata subsp. laevigata
ATGTAACATGTACTATTTAGATTGTACCAATGGTCCTCTCTATTCTCTTTGCCTCTCCCATCACGCCATTCAGATTGTAACCATTACAACGTTATTACTGAATTATGGTTAGTGTTGTTACTAAATTGTTGCTGACTTATGGTTACAATATTGTTACTGAATTATGGTTAGCATCACTGAATTATTATTAGCATTATTGAATTATGATTAGCTGACTTACGGTCCCAATCCATCTTTACTTAAATGGATCTAACCAGATAACAAAACAATTTGGAGAAAACAAAAATAACTAATGGAACTAGTTAGTTCAAAGACAGGGGTATTTCGGTCACAATGCAAAAGAATGTTTTAAAAAAGTGTCCTATAGTGTAAAGTGTATTGGTGGTGTGTTATGGTGCAATTTAAACTAGGAAAGTGTCATAGAGTGAAAATGCCCCTATATGATAATATATCATATTATACATGATTACAAATATTCTAACATATATATATATAGAGAGAAAAACTAATTCAATATATATATATATATATATATATATATATAGAAATAGTCAATACATTCCATATGATCTATCCATGATACTATGTCAAAAGTTTTTGGTTAGACAATTTGGTTTCACAAATATACGTAAGAGTCTATAGCTTCGAATAAAATTACACCATTCTGTTTCTGCAACTCAATCAACAACACCATTTTTGTTATCATTCTCATAAATGTGAAGATAATTGTAGCTATATATGCATTCACGATGAAGTTTATATGAGTTTGAAAGATTATTAATTACATTTATAAAAATTTATATCATATTATAGTATAACATAGTTATGTGTATATATAAGAAGAAATGCCACTAAAGGGTTTAATTAGGACATGGGTTTGGTGAGTGTGATGATCTAGTTGGTGGTTTTGATCTTCCCGGTCCACGTCTTGAACAACTGCCACTTACTCCTGTCTTTATCTCTTTAATCACCTTTGTTTCCCAAACCCTTTCTCCTATTTCTTTCCCCAACAATTATAACAAGAAAGATAATGATTTAGTTTTTATTGCAGTGAAAAAAGGTAAATAAGAAGGTTTTAAAATTCATTTTCTTTTAAGACAATTTGACTGAACATATATAGAATCAGGACCAAAAGTGTATCAATGTAAAACTCAATAATATTATGTTCTCATTACATTTCTCTATTGTAGACAACCAAATCAAAATCAGATAGGATTCTTACTTGGCTTTCGAGATTCTTGATGTACCCGAGCCAATGTTGTGTTTGATGATAACCCAGAGAGCAAGAGAAAAGTCAACGCGAGTAAGCAAACCAAAACATTATTCATTTTTTCGTTGGTTTTAGAAGTAAATATTTCTTCACAAAAATGCAAACATGTACGGATATATAGAGCAAGTTTGGGTGTTCGTTTCTGTATTTTGTAAAGAAATGAGGCCAAGTCACGTGGATTGATAAGTTTGACCTATGATTTGTTTCTCTAAACATTTTTTGTGTGTGTTGAGACTTGAGAGTATGTATTTTGAGTCTTTGACTAATGAAAATGTATCAAGTCTTCGCTGAATTGGTCGTCCATGTTCTAAGTTCAAATGAACGTGATTTGAATATCATGCAAAAAATGTTGAATAGATTCGGTTATAAGTAGGACTACTGGACAGAAATTTATATCCCATATAAATTTATCCTACTTGTTTCAATATAAAATGTATAGACCCTGAATAAATACATGTGAACCCAACTTGCGCAACCTCAGTTCATGCTTATCTCTCTATATATACACACACGAATGTAGATGGTGAAACTCACACATTTTAGACCATGTATAAAGTAAGTGTAATTTGGTTAATAACATGGATTTATTTAGTGTTCTACCTATAATCAAACATAGCCTTTGTCCAAGTAGGATACGAACCCCCGACTAAAAGTAAGTTTCTAATATGAATTATAGTTTTCTTTTTTATAGTATATATTAGTTTTTTTACTTTCAATATTAATCGTTATTTCTTTGTTTGGTGTGAAAGAAAAAATGCAAGGGGTTTGGGAGAGAAGGTTGATGAAAGGGAGGAAGATTAAAGCAGAAGGCAGTTCTTCACGGCGTGGAGAAATAAACGAATCACCACCTTGTGATCCTTGCCGGTGAAGGGCCAGATCGTGAATTTTCCTTCATTTTTTTGCTTTTAAAAATGTATTTTGTTTTAGAAGAAAATAAAAAGTTTGCAACATAGACACAACACAAGTGTTTCATTTTTGTCAGTAAAGCTCTAAGTTTCTGCTCATGTTCAGAGGTGAACCAGTGTCTGCTAAAAACACAAGCCACTCCTTTTATCAAAGTCGCATATAGATGAAGAAATAGACAATAAGAACTCAATATAATCAGAACAAACGATCATATTTATAAGCCAAACAATGACAATTGTATTCCACGAAAAGAGAGCCTACGATGCTCAAGTAAAACTGCATTGATATCCATTCGCAGAAACTGGTCTTCAAAACACAACTTGGAATCCCCAAATCTCGACAGAGAAACCATTACTGAGTATCCACAACCGCAACAGTTTCCATGATCGGTTGAGTTTCGCCTCTTGAAGAAGAAGCTTCCATACTATAATAAACTCGGCAGCTGAAATAGAACACTGCATTCATCATGGAATCTATAAGTGTCACAAACGAATACATCAACACCAGAAGAGGTCCTTCCCATAACCTCGAAGATCCATCTCCATAACTCACCTTCTTCACTCTGTGATCAAACAATCCTTCCACAAATGCCAATCCTAATGTCGTTCCAAGAAATATCAACAAACCCACTTGAATTTGCCCTTTGATCAGATCACTAGCTCTAACCAATGCTCCTGCCCCTGAAACATCTTCAAGAACAGAGATCACGATTGCTGTGTTGCAGATTATAATGGCGTTGGCGAATACTACAGAGAATGCTAAACCCACTAAAATAGCTCCATAAACGTTGATATCTGGAGAGAAACCGAGAACATAGAAGGAACTACAGATTGCTACAAGAAGAACGCAGAAGAAAGTGAAGCAACCAACAATCAGAATGCAAATCCATAGGTAAGTGAACACAACTCGTTTCCATATCCTCTTCAATGCAACCAAGAACTTGCTTATGTCTACTTTTTCCCGAGAGTAAGTACAATCCACTGAGTAAACAACGGCTGTTTTTGACAAGAGAGATATAGTGATGAACACAGGGAAACACATTGCCGATGAAACAGCAGTTTCAGCGAATTTCTGACAAGAGTGTTTGACAAAAGGTTGCAAAGGGAGACCGCTTGACTTTGCCACTAAAAGCAGCTTGACCGTGAGTTTTCTCACTATTGATTGATCAACTAAAAAGTTCGGTAAGAGAATAGCAGAGACAGGACAGATCAAAACAGCAGCAGTTAACATGAAAGCACCTAGATTGTACCGGAGGATTCGAACGGTTTCCCTCAGGATCTCTAAGGCATTCGAAGAGTGAAATTGCTTGTGACTATACGATTTAAGCTCCGATTTCCGCAAAACCGTGGATCCCTGATTCGTTTCCGTCTCCATTTTCGATAGTGAAGTGTGTTCAGTTGAGTTCGAGATTACATACCACAATAAATCCGGATTTCACAAGCAGCAGAATGTGACAGATGCAAATAGAAGATCTTTCAGATAACCCAGATTAGAAGATTGCCTACATATCAAGAAAGAAACAAAATCGGAGTGATTCATTTGAGCTCATGAAAGCGATGGAACTCTTAGCTGTAAAAGTGATTGAAACGAAAGAGTACGCACAAAAGTGTGAGATTGGGTGTGTCGGAGCCGGGTTCGGATCCTACTTAATTAGCTCAAATAGAAGAAAAAAAGACGAATCTTGGACGAGATCTCGGCGATGTTTTCTACGTTCCTAGAAACGTACGAACAAAACTCATTTGTGAAATGATTATTTAGACAGAGCAAAAAAAAAAAAAAAAATTTGTCGGTGGTCCAAGCGAAGGCACTCAGTCAGAACAGAAGCATCATGTATCTGTCCCCTCCGCACATGAAGATAATCTAACGACTGTAATTTTCTCCATCGCGAAATTGAAGCTAAACCGCAAATTTAACTGAAATGTAAAACAAAAACCTGAACCATAATCCGGTTTAGAAGGACACTGGAAATTTGAGTTGGGCTCATAACAGTCTGTTTTTCAATGGGCTTTCTTGGGAAAAAAAAAATATTAAAAAGAGGGAGCTAACTGCAAGAGGAGGCAAAAGTACGACGAAGTCGAGTTAGAGCGGGAGTGACACAATCCGTCGTTGACCACGAGGAGAAGAGCAAGAGCACAATGGAGCTGAATCTTCCTGAGACTCGGAGTGGATCTATTCGTTGTATTGTGAAACTTGGTCGGTCTTTTGATCTTAATTCATGTCTTCTTTCACATCCTTGCTCGATCGTTTTCTTAGATCAAATTTAAGTTTTCTGTCTAATGAATTCGAAATAGATTTGATTTTGATTTGTTTTTTTCAATCAAGAAAACGGAGGAAAGAATCCTAAGATACCTATTTTCCATCTAAGAACAATTTGTCTATTGATAGGAGGTGCGGCGATTACTTGCAAAAACGAGCTGGAGAAGATTCATGATGAGAATCTGGAGATCGTGGCGAGCCAGTTACGTCAAGCTATGATGGAAGGTTCAGCTCCGAGTAAGGTTATTGGAATGGATTGGAGCAAGAGACATGGAAGCTCTGAGATTTCTTGTGATGTTGATGACGTAGGTGATCAGGAATCTTCTGTGTTTAGTAAATTCGTTGTTGTTCACGGCGCAGGTTAGTTGTTTCCTTTTGATTCATCTCTGCTTCACGTTTATAATTTTATAGTGAAAGATTAAAAACACATCTTTGATTGGTTCTTAAAATCGTTGACGCTGATTTGTGTTCTTGAGCTGTTATGTAGTTTTATATGTTTACTCTGTGTTGTTGCGTCATTAGGTTCCTTTGGGCACTTTCAGGCCAGCAAATCCGGAGTTCACAAAGGAGGACTTGAAAAGCCTATTGTCAAAGCTGGTTTCGTTGCTACTCGCATATCTGTGAGACTGCTGCTAAAACTAACAACTTTTATTTGAGCAACTCTGAAGTTGTTCTGATAGTTTCTCATTCCACTACTTTTTTTAAGGTCACAAATCTTAATCTTGAAATTGTACGAGCACTTGCCCGAGGTATCTCTCAAGTCTATTTTCTTTCTCTCCTCTACTACTATGTTTTGCCTAAAGCAAAAGATGAATACTTACGCAAAGACTTAATGGTTTCTTGCAGAGGGCATTCCTACTATCGGCATGTCTCCATTTTCATGTGGTTGGTCAACCTCCAAAAGAGATGTAAGAACTTCTTTTGTTCCCTTTACCCATTTCCTGATCTGAATGACACTGTTATTTGCATCAGGTGGCTTCTGCGGATCTATCAACCGTATCTAAAACAATTGATGCAGGATTTGTCCCTGTAAGTTTTGAATCTTTAAGACAGAGAACAGATGCTTTGGGCAAATGTTTTCCCATAAGTCTCGACTGTAATTCTTACTGTTAGCTTGTCCTTGCAGGTTCTGCATGGAGATGCAGTGCTAGACAATATACTGGTATGTTTATCTCATGTGTCTAGATTCTTGACTGACATTTGAGGGATAGTTAACAAATGTTGGAAACCTTGTGATGAACAGGGCTGCACTATATTGAGTGGTGATGTTATCATCCGTCATCTTGCAGATCATTTGAAGCCAGAATATGTTGTCTTTCTCGTATCCTTTTCTTAGTATACACCGCAAGTTTTTTTTTTAGTTTTTTTTTAATCTCTGCATCTTCCTATCACTTTTGTTATCTGAGTAACTCTTTACAAAGACAGATGTATTAGGTGTCTACGATCGACCACCTTCAGAGACTGGTGCTGTGCTCTTAAAAGAGATCGGTTAGCTCCAAACCTTACTGTTTCTGTTCAACTCCTTTTCAACTCTTAGTCTAATTTGAACCGTTCATGCAGCTGTTGGAGAAGATGGAAGCTGGAAGGTTGTGAATCCAGTGTTGGCGAACACAAACAACAAAGGTACCAAAATAAAACAGTACTCTAAAACAGTGCTTTGAAATAAGGATAAGCTAAAAAGCTGCCTGCTTGTGGAATCAAACAGTTGAAATGTCTGTAGCGGCACACGATACAACTGGTGGAATGGAAACCAAAATAAACGAAGCTGCTATGATTGCAAAACTTGGAATCGATGTCTACATTGTGAAGGTAGATTATGAGACAATCTTTTGCATTTGACTAAATTATATCTCTTAGAAAAATATGGAGCTTTAAACTGCCATGGGGCTTTATTTCTTTATTAAATCTCTTAAACAGGGTGCGACTACTCATTCACAGAGAGCACTCAACGGCGAATTAAGAGATGGTGTTCCAGAAGATTGGTTGGGTACTATAATCAGATTCTCAAAGTAGAATAATCTCTTACATACACATTGGTTCCTATTATTTTGGGAGGAAAAACACTGACCTCTTCGTACTTCTGTTTGTGTTAATGTGTGCTTAAACAATATTGTGTTATGTTTAAAGGAGTGTAAAAACAAATGTAGGAAATGAGAAAGGAAGATATAAGAGAAATTTAAGAGCAGTGTTTAAAGAGAAACCTCACATGTCTTTTGCCTCTTGGACCTCTTGGCCAGAAACGTGATGCCATTTTTCAAGCATCTTGATGACAGATCAGAGTTCACAGATGTCATGTTATGGTACAAGAGTTGCTTAAAGAGATGAATAACACAGCCACAGAATAATAAGCGAAGGGTCTAAGACTGACATCTCATTGGAAACTTTCCCTATTTCAAGACAAACTTTTCAACAATCCAAAACCAATACATATGCCGGTTGTTTAGCAATAAGAAACACGCACATAGACTAAATTAGAACGAGAGAACAACAAAAAAAAGACAACTTTTGTTCGTCAAACTGGTAAAAGTATTATTCTCTGTGTAAAGAGAATGATACTTTGTTTACTTGCCACCACCAACTTCCTTCACGGCACAGATCTGCTCCTCACCCATGGAAGACATGACAGAGACCACAACATCCTTACCCTCATTGAAACCTTCCTTCATCTGCAGTTACAAACCAAACTATTATTTTCAACTTCACAATACTAAAGATGAACAAAGTCATGAGTCTGTATGAGAAAATAACCTGTTCGCACAGCTTGTCATCGGTAGGTAACTTGAGATCGTCCTTAGTGCCACCATTGTCAGTGAGAAGGCTAACCTGCAGAGTGAACAAAGAAAAACTTTACAAATTCGAACACTTGAAAGGTAGAAACAGAGGTGAAGTGAGTATGAAGAAAGTCATACAAAGCCATCCTCGGAAATATCAATCAACTGGTAATCCACCCGGTTCACATGTGGAACCTGAAACAAAAAACAATCTGAATCAGATCATAGATCTTATTGAATATGAGCGAATCTGATAGATTGTTATGCGGCTTACATCACAATTGTGGGAAGAGGGAACGATATCTTCGAGCTTCTTAGCAGTGAAGATATCAATGGCAACAAAGTGACATTTAGCGTGTCCGTGCTTGCCAGTCTTTGAAGTGGAAACCTCAACAACCTATCAATCAAAACAATAGAGGATTAAATCTAAAAGCATCCTACTTTAGATCAAATCCAACTAAAAAGAGACCTTCCACTATAGATACTAGAACAAATCAATCGAAAGCAATAAGCAAACGACGAAAATAGATGGAATCAGTAACTGAAGAGATAAGATTCCATCATATAATAACAACTAGCGATCTGACTAGAGCAACGGAAAATAATGAAGAGAATCAAATTAATCGGTGAATCCGATAATTCAAAACCAATCGGATGAAAATCAAGGAGGTATACACAACAAGAAGATCTAGAAGTATGATATCGAGATCGAGGCTTAAAAGAAAACAAGTAGAGAGGAGAAAATCGAAATCATACCTTGCAGGGACGGCCCTTGATGACGATGTGACCACCCTTACGAATGTTACCGGCCGACTGAGGATATGTCTTCGAAGCTCCAGATTCACTGGACTCGAAGTGGTGCTCCTCGTCAGACATGTTTAGTTTGAGGAATTGAAAGAGAGAGAGAGAGAGAGAGATTTGGAGGAAGAAGAGATGAGATTGGAAAAACCTAAGAGAGAGAAATGAAGAGGTGATGTCACTTTTTATAGACAGAAGAGGAAAGAGTAAGATGCCTTCCTAGGGTCCTAAACCTAAACAAAAAAAACTTAAACCGAAAACGTCAAACCAAACCAAACCAAACCAAATTCAATATGGTTTGATTATAATTTAACTTCATAACTTCATTTGTTTATATTTTCTTTAGAAGTTTTTAATTTTGGTTTTAGTTTAGTTGAAAACCATAAAATCTAATGGTTATTTAGTATTTAATTCAAATTTTAAATAGTTACTAGAATTGAGCCCTATTTATTCTAAAATTATATATATCTTCTTTTTTAATTAACATATTATCAAACTAAAATTAAATTTAAATCAAGTTTTTTTAAAAATTAATATGGAAATTGAATAATATCTACTTAGTTAAAATATTTTTACGGTTAATAATTTTAAAACAAATATTTTATAGTTATGATTTATAACTAAATTTGTGGGATTGATTTAAAATATTTATTTTTATTTAATGGTTAGTTGATATGTATATGTTGTTAATATTTTATATATTTAATTTAATTTAAATATAAAGAATATTCTGCTATATTTATGCTTATAGTTATTATATTATTAATTATTTTAAAATAAATAAATTTTGAGTATAAATTTTAACTATGTCTGTGATTTAGTTTTTATATAGTTATTAAATTTGGTTATAATAATTATTTGTCCAATAGTTAATGAAAGAGTTCGTTATAACTTTTTAAGTAGATAAACATTGTTTTAATATAATAGATGATACATATAATTATATTTGTTCTAAAAAATGAAATTAGATACTTTTTATATTTTTAGACTTATGTAATTATATTTATGTCTAATAATCTAAAAGTATAATTTCAAAAATAAAATAAAAAAGTCTATACATACATGAAAATTGTAACTTCCCAAAACAAATAAAGAGGTGGTGATTTCATTCAATTAATTTTTATTTACTAAATAAATATATAACTTTATTTGTGCTTCTATTTTATATGACTACTTCTTCATAAAATTAACCGAAAAAACCCAAAACTGAATCTTAATCGAATTGTATATCGTGAATCAAAAATAAGAAACCATGTCAAATCAAATTAAAGAAAAATCGAATCTATTTCGAATTTGGTATTTCATTTATTATATTAAAACAAAATAGATTTATCCCAAAATTATAATGTATTATTTTCTATGATGAGACAAATATTTCGTTAGAAGAATATTATTTCTCTAACATTATTATATCATATTTTTAAGAAAATATCTTAGAGAAATATTTTTTGTTATTTAATAATGTGAAAAAATATTACTATTTAAATTTTTTAATTTATTATATTTTATTGCTTTGTTAATTAGTTGTTGTTTTACTCTTCTCTTTTCTCAAAAGTCGGATTAGAATCTTTCAACTTTTCAATTTTTAATCCTTAATTTAGTTTATCTTTGATGTACCCAATTAACTACCTTCTATTGTGCCGAGCTTATGGAATATAAGTCAAATCTGAATCAGATAATAGTTTCTTATATATTTCATAGTGAACTTACGACGTCTAAATTCTCATATAATCTCATTTTTAGAATTAAACACAAGATCATCATGACTCCCCTCTTCACGCGGGTGTTACAACATCGTCATGTCTTTCCAATCATATCAACAAAAAAAGCCATAGGAATTAATCATCGAAAGCATATCCAACAAGGTGCAAATGTTCTTTGATGAAACCAATTTTGTTAGCTCCGTACGAATTTGGCTTGAGCATAATTAAAACATCATTATGTGTGAAGAGTAAGAAAACCGTCACTTAAAAAGTGGATGAAAACAGATGGACATAACATAAACTTCTACATTCATACAATGAGTAAAAGAGATCTCTACACCCTACAAGAGAAAATAGAGTTTTGTTTTTTTTTGCAAAATTTGATCGATCCATCATATATACACATATGTAAAACTAGTTGAAATATTGGGTGCAGAAGAATTACAGGGCAAATCTCCTTTGGCAGAGTACTCAATACAAAGCAATATATTGCATAAAGAGATGCAAAAGATCTAAGTAATGGTTTTCTGCCAATAGAGATCTTACCCTGTAATGCATATTTACACCTTTGATACATCTCACATGTTCACAATTTGTAACTTGCAAATTTTAATGTTTGTATTTATACAATCTTGTAAAGAAGCATATTCCACAGTACAATGCTAGTTCCTTTTGTAAATAAGACTCAGGAGGTTTTATGCGGAGAATGATCTCTTCTTCTCTTTTCTAGGGAATAGTACTCTCTTTCATGATTTCATCCACAAGTTCTTTCTATGGTCAGACATTCCTTACCACTTACGGTATTAGACTCATTGGCCACATCATATCTTCTTTGTGCACACAACAAAGTAACATTTTATAGTCTTTAATTAACACATGGATGTCTTTGCACAACGTTTCCTAGACCTCCCAATTAAATTACATTTCTGATTTGGTGGATTGAATTAATGGTTTTAAAGAAGAAGACTAGCTGATATATATGGTTGTGAGTCACTTGTGATCACTTGACAAAATGTATTTGAGACCAATATTTGTCCAACTAGAGTTCTCAATATATGTGGAAAAAGTAACGAGAAGAGAATATAAGAATTCTCAATGTGGACAAAGGAAAAAGGATGGTAAGTGATTAATATATATATATAAATGTTCTTTTAGTTAAATTTTTTTTACAAAATAAAAATATTTTCCTATATCAATTTGAAATGGCATACTTTGTATCCTATTCTTGCATCACCTTTAAAGATATGTGATTCTGCTTGAACAAGGACACAAGACCAAGAGTTTTCAGCGCTAAGTGTAGCTAGGTACGTAGCATATTCTTTAAGTATATCCAAGAAAATGTATATACTCGTACAAATACCACTTGTAAGTTGTAAACATCGATCTTCCTTTACGTTAATACAAGTAAATCTGTCTAATTCTTGAAACTTTTAGGATACATGAGAGTTGTGATTTGGTTTATAGTTTAATATGAAAAGTTTATCTGCAATTTCCGAATTGGATACTGCATACACATTTGCTCTATGAAACCATGGGATGTTCCACCGAATATGCTAGCTAGTATATGACACAAATGTGCATCAAAGTAAACCATATACTTTCCCTAGCTCTATATATATATATAGTTTTGATGTTGTCGTAGTTTCATTATAACTTAAAACAAAATCAATAAAATGAAATACAAGTCTCTGGAAGTTCGATTGAAGGATAATGTGAATGATGATGCATGGTTGGATTACAGGGCGAATACTCCATTGGCAGATAACTTTCCCTACATCTATAATGGTTGGGACTTGGGATGTATGAAAAAATGTTTTACTGCCAAAGGAGATTTGCCCCGCAATTCATCCCTTGCAAGGGAAACGTACGTGCATGTAATTGTAACATCTTTGCGCAAGTGAAAAAAGGTAATTAAATGTAGAGTGAAGTGAGTATTATAGAGCTTGGTGTTACAGTTTAAGTGTGCCTTTAGCTTTATGAGCTAATGGGCCTTATCTTTAGGGGCCATACTATTTTCCTAATTTAATAACGTGTAATTTATTTAATACTCAAACCCTAAACCTAAACCAAAAACCTGAAAAGTTAGCTCAAAAGTGGGACCCATTGGCTTTTTATGTCTTAACTAACTTTATAAACAATTGATGCTTAATTTACAAATCAAGACTTACCATCCAACTTGTAGTTTAGGATGAATCTTTCGTTTTTTTTAATAAGATAAGTGTTCAAAATTAGCATGCTTTTAGTTTTTATCTCTTTAATATGCCTTTTTTTTTAGAAAATCTTTCTGCTACTGGTTGAAAGAAAGTAGCATCGGACTGTAGAATTCGAACTTCATGAAGTTATGGAAGGACGTTTACTATTTTTGCTCCATTAATTAGTAATTTTTTGGAGATGCATTATTTCTTGATACAAACTATAAAATCAGTGTAGATCATGTGAGGTTATATATGTAAATTACTGATAGACACACCATTGCACGATTTTTACATTTAATCATATCAAAGATTAGTTTGATTAAATAATTAGAATTAAGCTCGCACATATTTTTGTAAATTAATATCCAATTAATATTAAAATTAATAAGAATGTATAAATTAGATCTACATAGTCAACTTGCTATGAAAATTGATATATTTTTTAAATGGAAAATTACAGTTAGAATTTATAATTAAATTTGTGGGATTGAAAAAATATTAATAAAAAATGTTTATTTTAATTTTTAATATAAAATAAGTTCGAATTATGTGAGATTTTAAATATAGCTGATATCATTAATTTCGGTCAAGTAATACCTAGAAAAAACAAATTGATAAAGTTTTGTAATTGTCAGTATTGAAATATATTTAATCAGAAATTTAGTTTTTGTTCAGTATGTGTTACGTAAAAAAGATGATTGGTTTTATTTCTAAAGTTATTTTAAAAGTAAATAGAAGAATATTCTTTTGAGATTGTTTTTTGCGTTTAATTTTAAAATTATTTGAAAATAATAAAAATAATCGTTGAATATTAATTTATTAAACATTTTTTTAAAAAAAATTGATTATCTATTCATTAGGCAAATTATTAATTATAAAAAAAAGGTTGGTTACCTTTTCATTAGGCAAACTATTAATTAATTTTATTGTAATGAAAAATATTGTTATTAAATATTAAATTACGTGATGAAATATTTTCCTAGTTATTAAATGAAATGAGATTTTTTAAGTTGATTAACAAAAGGAGAAATAAATAATTTTAAGCTCTCAAAAGAAATGTTAATGTAAAGTTTATGTAATGTATATATATATATATATATATATATTATATTTGTTTTGAATAAATTATATTATATTAGTTATTGTAATTTGATTTACTTCTACTGGTATTTATTATTCTAGAGTTGTTTTTTATATATACTTTTCGAATAATAATATAGAAATAAATTCGTGTTAAACATATAAAATAATTATTTTTAAATTATTTACGTGTTAAATGAAGGTCCATCATTCTTTTTTGTTGAAGAAAATCCACCGGAGAGAATCTAGGGTAAAATCGTATTCGATTTCAAAACTTAGCTGTTTAATGTGCACTTTAAATTTTTTTATATTACCCCTAACCATTCGCTAAGAATCTGTAATTTATTAATTTTTGACTTTTGTTTTAGTCTTTGGTCATCAGTAAACGTTCATTTTAGCACACGAGTTTTTCTTTATACGCTGAGTATATCCTAGAAGAAAAATCAAATAAATTTGACTAAAATGTATAAGAAAGCATCCTTTTAATATTTTTTCCAAAAGTCAATGATATAATTTCATTTGTTTCCATTAAAGTATACATAATTTAATTGATAATAAATAGATTGATTTTCTCTTATATATTAGTTAATACTTCCTCGCTTTCTTTTTATTTGATGTTTATGGGTTTTTGTGTTGATTAATAAAATACAAAACATTATTTAATTATTTTAATAAAATACCATTAACTTTATCTATTTTAATCAATCAAAAACTATACTGCTTAATATTAATGATTTTTAACTTTAAATTTTTCACTCAAAATTGAAAACGTCACTTAAAATAAAAAACTAAAATCTAAAACATCATTTATAGAAGAACGACTAAAGTATGAGAAATCAATAATAGATTAGAAACATTTTTTACCCGAATTATTATACTAAAAAGGTAATTTAAGAGAGTCAATTATGCTAATTTAACTCAAATAACTAGAATTGTACCCGCATTATATGCGGGTTGATTT
>OVAU01001766.1:0-13938 GCA_900406315.1 Biscutella laevigata subsp. laevigata
TGAGCTTGAGCTCATCAATGGCGAATTCGAGCTTCTAACATTGTGCCTAGTTATTCTTTCAGTTTTTACCATAGCTTATGACTTTGTTATGGTTTTGTGTTCATTTTCGTTTTATCCTCTTAATTGGTTTTGGTTTGCCTAAAATTTGGGTATTTGTTCATGGTACATACGTAGTTTATGTAGTTATCTTAAATCGTAGGGATTTATTTGTATTTATCACCTTATCTTTGATTTTAAGTCTTAATTGCTAACCACTAAGTTTTGTATTATATATTTCAAATGAAAAAAAAATAGCTGAAAATGTATTTTTTTTTCTATACGTATCTTCCAGACCCATTTGTTTGTACCAACATATGCATTATAATTCTGGTTTAATCCGGTTTTGCAAAGACAATATTTTTGTTTAGCTGATTGATTTAGGAGCACTGTATATACTCAGCTGTTGTATATAACATTCATCTTCGATGAGCAAATGAAAATAACAAACATTTCCAAGTCTCTCTTAGATACATCTTCTATAGTTTGTCATATATTTTACTTGTATATGTATAATATATGTTTCATTGAACTTTTTAGTGACGGTGGATTTGAAATTTATAAAAAAGAAATTACCCCTAGGAGCTTGCTTAACTAATTTTATATTAATAATTTGGAATGTTTGATGTCGACATAGCAACATCTTTGATTACCTCACAGAACAAAATGACTAAATTAAAATAAACAATCAGACAGAATCATTCAGCTCCTCACGTATAAAACTGATATAACCAATAATAGATATATTTGTTTCTTCGACGACAATTAGTAATTAATACTTCAGGTTGGTACCACGTCTTCATAATTCACATTAGTTGGATCCAAAATGATTTTAACCCAAATGACAAAATTAGAATTATCGAGTTAATTGTTCTCATTTTAATTTAAATCACTATTATACTACTATCAAATAAAAGCTAAGAGTTTTAATTAATTGTCGTGTGAAAAAGCTAAGATCGATGCGATGTAAATTACCAAAAAAAAAAAAGAAGAAGATTATATACATACGATCACTTATATAAAGTTGGTGTAATTGATGTGTCGAATCTTTATATTGGCTTCGTTGTTATTATACAAATGTGGCATAGAATTTAAATTAGACAAGTAACCTTTTTATAACATTAAGACCCAATCGTGGGGACTCATCTATTCCAATTTTACATCGCTAAAACTTTTAAAAAATTAATCGATAAATCTGTACATAAATAGATTTTATGATTTGTGATTTCATATTTTTATTTTTTTGAGCAATACACGTGTTTTACAAAATTAACAGTAGTCATGTATAGATATTGAGATTTATGCGCGACGTTTAATGCACATAAAACCATCTAGATATTAAAGTTAAATATTTTTTTGGTTAATGTGGAATCTTTATTTGGATTCACAGTGTATGGTTATATGCAAATGTTGCGTGGAATTTAAACAAGAGCAAGAAACCTTTTCTATAACATTTGGGATAGCCCTATCGTGCCGAACCAACTATTCTAATTTTTCATTTACATTTACACCTCTAAAGTTGAGATTTTAAATCATCAATTAAGAAAATTCAAAAGACCTTTAATTAATAAAACAAATCGCATTTTGTGTACTAGACATAAATATATTTAAAATAAAATACTTATTGTATATTATATTTTACTAAATCAGTATATGTTATACGTTAAATTCTAACACATTTTTCTAGACATCCACTTGGATATAAGTATTTGTTTATGATTCATTTGTATATGAAGATCGATTTATAGGTTATATCTCTCTTTGAATTAGTCTGGATCTTCAGATTTACTTGAGTTATATAAAAAATATTATGTTATATTTTTCAACACGTTACACATCTAAACATATAAAACAAAAAGTTATGATGAAATATTTTTTGAATACATAGACTAATTTTCTTATATCTTTTCTATTACTATATTAACATTGATATTTTTCTTTTTAAAAATGACTCGACTTAAAAAAAATGATTATGGTCTCGTTGCCTATTATAAAAGCATTTTAGAGTTGAGCTTGCACTTACAGAATAAAATATGATAATATCTAATAAAGTAAAATACTGTTGGAACTGTATTAGTTTTTAAATATTTTTATGATTGATATTTATTTTAAAAAATATTGTTAGGATCTGTAAAATTTATAATGTAATTTTTAAAAAATAATATTATTTATTTAATATATTTAAATTCAACTTATTGGTAAAGCTGTTAATGAATTTTTAAATTTTCATGATATCTTTTGAATATTATGATTTAATAAAAATAAATTCAGTTAATACTCCTATCTAAACATCATACGGTTTGATATATTCAATAAAATAATGTTTAATAAACATAAATTCAGTTGTGATTCGAACCTAATCTATAACCATATGCAAAAAATGTGGACATGTGTTTAATATAATTTTATTTTATTTTAAGTCAATATTTTATGTTATACATAGATATCTAATTTTATTTTTCTAATCATTAATCACATGGTTTCATATGACTTTTTAATAGATAAACTATGTTTTAATAGAATAGATAATTTAAAATAAATATTATATAATTCCAAAAAATGTATGTGGATTGTCATTTGTAAATGTTAGATAAATTTAATAATTAGATTCCAAGTTTTGAAAAAAAAATGATTAAAATCCACAGAAATGAAATAACTTGGCAATATATATACAATTAATGTATATATATATATATATATATAATGCTAAAAACAATGCAATATTTTTACCTCATATATTATGAAACCTTTTAATATAAAAAATTGTTAGATTTCAGTTTCCAAAATTGGAAATTTCAAAATACTCTGTGTATAGTTGTACTTAGATTCAAACCAAAAGAAAATTTACTCAATTTAACTTTCACAGAAATGGCAAATTTGTATGCATGTTTCTCCATATTAATTAATATATTATTTAAGTAAACTTAAACTATAATTACAACTTTAAGCAAAATAGAACATTTTCAAACTAAAACTCGTAACAAAAAACGAAAATATGGCACCATGATTTAGGAAATAAATGGGTGAGTTTCAAATTAGTACTTCTTTATTAACTTCATGACATTAATAATTGACTTTTTCTTTCAAAACCTATATAAAGTAGATCTCATGGATGGTTATATAAGTACCACACAAAACTTATAAAACAAAATAAAAATACAAAAAAAAACAGACCTCGTGACATAACTCAACATTGCAACCAACACCAGAAAAAAAACAAAAATGTCTGCACAAACCAAACCTCAACTCCTCTCCGACCTCCGTTACTTCGCTCTCTTCCTCCTCCTCTCATCCCACGTGGCATACGGCGCAAGAGGAACATGGCAGCTTCTCTTACCAAACGTCGGAATCTCAGCAATGCACTCTCAGCTCCTCCGCAACGACCGTGTCATAATGTTCGACCGAACCAATTTTGGTCCTTCTAATATCTCTCTCCCTAACGGAACCTGTCGCAAGAACCCAAACGATGCTGTTTCTGATCGTGACTGCACTGCGCATTCGATTGAATATAACGTCCGTTTGAATAGTATACGTCCTTTAACGGTCCAATCCAGCACTTGGTGTTCCTCCGGCGGAGTCACACCCGACGGAACTCTACTACAAACCGGAGGAGATAGAGACGGAGAACGTAAAGCTAGACTATTATCTCCTTGCGACAATCAAGACAATACTTGCGATTGGACAGAAGTAGATAATGGACTCGCTGCAAGAAGATGGTATGCTTCGAATCATGTTCTTCCCGATGGTCGTCAGATCATAATCGGAGGTCGAGGTCAATTCAGTTTCGAGTTTTTCCCCAAAACAAACGCTCCGAATACATATGGCCTACCGTTTTTGTCACAAACCAACGATCCTGGAGATGAAAACAATCTTTACCCTTACGTTTTCCTCAACAGCGATGGAAACTTATTCATTTTCGCTAACAACAGAGCGATATTGCTCAATTATTCCACTAACACTGTTGTCAGAACTTATCCGGTGATTCCTGGAGGAGATCCGAGGAGCTATCCCAGCACAGGATCCGCTGTTCTTCTCCCGATCAAGAATCTAGAAGCAGCTATTGTCGAGCTAGAGGTTTTGGTGTGTGGAGGTGCACCGAAAGGATCGTACAATCTCGCTTTTAGGAGAAACACTTTTGTGAAAGCGCTCGATACATGTGCAAGAATCAAGATCAACGACGTTAATCCTCAATGGGTCGTTGAGAAGATGCCTAGAGCGAGAGTAATGGGAGACATGACGCTTCTGCCTGACGGACATATTCTGTTAATTAACGGTGGGTCTTCTGGGACTGCTGGTTGGGAGCTTGGTCGTGAACCGGTTTTAAATCCTTATATCTACAATCCTAATAAACCGGTCGGTTCAAGATTCGAAATTCAAAACCCAAGCACTATCCCAAGGATGTACCATTCTACTGCCGGTTTACTCCGTGACGGGAGAGTTCTCGTCGGAGGAAGCAATCCACACGCGTTTTACAATTTCACAGACGTGCTTTTCCCAACAGAGCTTAGGTTAGAAGCTTTTTCACCGTCGTATTTGGAATCTCAGTATTCGAGTCTTCGTCCGAGGATTTTGAATCCTAGTTCAACTTCAACGATCAATTACGGTAGAATCTTGAGGCTAAGGTTTACGTTAACCGGAGAAGTGAAAAATCTGGTTAAAGTGACGATGGTGTTTCCTTCGTTTACTACGCATTCCTTCTCGATGAGTCAGAGACTTTTGGTTCTTGATCATGTCATGTCTTCAAGAATGGAATCCAAGATTTATGAGGTTAGGGTTAGGACTCCAAGATCTAAGAATATTGCACCTCCAGGTTTTTACATGATTTTCGTGGTAAATCAAGATATACCCAGTGAAGGTATTTGGGTACGTTTAGAGTGAAAGTGATCGTCAACATGATCACTGATACTTTATTTAACCTATAGAAAAATATAAACTTGTCTAAAATTTATTTGAAAAATATTGGTCAAGACTTTTTAATTTTCGTTTATAGGGTTAATCATTTTATATTCATGGAATTGTATTGTTATTATTAAATTACAAGTGGGAATTAGATACTTTGGTATTTTTCTCGAGTTGTAAAGTTTCATGCTAGATATAATACTTTATTGTTGCGTGAAAGCTTCATGGTTAAAAGGGATACGATCCACAGCTATTATAAATTAAGTTCCGTTATCGGTTCAGTTCATCAGAAACCGAATGGTTCTTATTAAAACCCAATAACCTTATAACCGAATCGGACCATTTTTTAATTCAGCTATGTTGGACTCCGGTAAATGCGATAGATCGGTTTGGGCTTTATCATGGATTTCGATTATAAAAAGGAAAAGCCCATACAGGAACTGATGGATAATGAGACTGAGTTGTCTTTTTTTTTTTGGTCAACGCGACTGAGTTGAGTCGATTTACAATGAATTGTGATAAGCAAAATTGACAAATATAATTGAATGAATTTTGTGTATCATTGATCATAGACCTTGAGGTCAGAATTTATACAGATCGAATTGAATAGAATCTAAACTGATCCTAAACATAATAGGAATCTAGTTGCTTGTAGACTAAGCTAACTTATCCGAGATATCTGTAATACCCCCCTCAAGTTGGAGCGTACAAATTATGTATACCCAACTTGATTAAAAATGCATCAAACTCCTTCCGTCCTAACGCTTTGGTCATTATGTCAGCCAGCTGAGCAGAAGTTGGTACATGAGTTGGTCGTATAGTACCATCAAGGATGCAGTCTCTAACGAAGTGACAATCAACTTCGATGTACTTTGTCCGTTCGTGAAATACCGGATTAGCACTAATATGCAAAGCAGCTTGACTGTCGCAATGAATCGTCATAGGATTGTTGTGAGAGATTCCAATCTCTGTGAGAAGTGATTTGATCCACCTTAACTCTTTGGTGACAGCACCCATAGCCCTATACTCTGCCTCAGCTGAGGAACATGACACCGTCTTTTGCTTCTTTGTTTTCCACGAAATAGGAGAGTTCCCGAGCTGGACAAACCAACCAGTTAGAGATTTACGAGACAGAGGACAACTCGCCCAGTCGGAATCACACCAGCCGGTAACATGAACTTGTGAATTTGCGTCAAGAAGTATGCCTTGACCCATCGTTCCCTTCAAATACCTTGCGACTTTTAGTGCAACTTGCCAATGCTCAAGTCTCGGTTGCTGCATAAACTGGGACAAAGTGTGTATAGAATAAGCAAGGTCCGGACGAGTCGAAGACAAGTACACATAACGTCCCACTAGTCTGCGATACTGCTCCGGATCAGTCAAAAAATCTGAAGTAGATAGGGCCAACTTGTGATTCTGGTCCATAGGTGAACCTGCTGGTTTGCAGCCAAACATGCCAATTTCCGTTAAGATGTCCATCACATACTTACGTTGGCATAGATAGATCCCAGAAGAGTTGCGCGCTATCTCCAAGCCAAGGAAATATTTAGCCACACCAAGGTCTTTCATATGAAAGCAAGTGGATAAATAATCCTTAAACCCTTTTATGTCAGTTGCAGAATTACCACTGATTATAAGGTCATCAACGTAAACTAAAACATGTAGAGTAGTTGAACCTCGATTGAAAACAAAGAGAGAGTATTCAGTACGACATTGCTTGAAACCATACGTGAGCAGGGATGCTGCAAGTTTCGAAAACCAGCAACGAGGGCTCTGTTTCAAGCCATATATGGACTTGCGCAAACGACAAACCCTTTTGTCATTCGGAGGGGAGAATCCCGGAGGAGGTTTCATATAAATTTCTTCATCAAGATCTCCGTGGAGAAACGCATTATGAACATCCATTTGATGGATTTCATAATTCCTTTTAGCAACGATATCTAAAATAAATCTGACTGTTGTCATCTTCACAACTGGCGCGAAAGTTTCATTATAATCCAATCCCTCCGTTTGATGATTACCAAGCGCAACAAGACGTGATTTGTATCGTTCAAGTGTGCCGTCCGATTTGAGCTTAGTACGATAGACCCAGTGACTCCCAAGGAGCTTTCGACCTGGTTGGAGACCGACCAAATCCCATGTATGTAAATTTTCCAGTGATCGAACTTCGTCTTGCATTGACTCGCGCCACTCTTCGTAAGCCATTGCATCCTTGAAAGATTTTGGCTCAACAATCGTTGCCAAAGCTGTAATATAACAGCAATAGGCAGCAGAAAAACGTTCACAGAAGACATAATTAGCCAAGGGATGAGCCGTACCTGAGGACTCTGAAGAAGTAGATGAGTCGCGTGGAGGGGATGTATTGCGAGTGGTCAAAGTTGTGTTAATCATGTAATCCTTTAAACGAGCAGGTAGAACCGACTGTCTTGTGCTACGTCTAACATTAGAAATAGTACTTAGACGAGATGTTGAAATAAGAGGTGACACAATTCTTGCAGGAGAAGCAACAGTGGCTATCGGATCTGGTTGAGAAATATCAGTAACTTGCGAAACAAGGGACTCATTCTTCAGCGGAAGAGCAGGAGTAGGTGATGACTGTACCGTAGCAATTGGCGCCGGATCAGAGTCTATCGAAAGACGATTTGGTAACAAGAGTTGGTAAAGAGGAAGTCAGAGCTGGTGATAAACTGAGTGGGAAGACATTTTCTTCAAAGACGACATCCCTTGAGACAAAAAACACGTTTTGATCAATATCATAAAGCCGCCAACCTGTTTTTCCATAAGGATATCCAGTAAATATACATCGACGACTTCGACTTGCAAACTTATCTCCCTTATTGTCAATGTTGTGGGCATGAGCTAAACAACCAATGACTCGCAAGTGTTTATAAGAAGGTGGATGATCATATAATATCTCAAATGGTGTCTTCCCATCTAGAACTTGCGAAGGTGTACGATTGATTAAGTATGCAGCTCCTAAAGCACACTCTCCCCAAAATTCTATAGGTAAATGCCCCTGAAACCTTAGAGCCCGAGCAACCTCAAGAATGTGACGATGTTTGCGTTCTACACGACCGTTCTGTTGGGGTGTGTAGACACAAGATGTTTGATGGATTATTCTGTGTGCAAGAAAGAACTGCAACATACCCAAGAACTCGCTACCATTGTCACTTCGTATCATCTTCACTCTCTTTGAAAATTGTCTCTCGATCATAGACAAGAAATTTTGTAAATTCTTCGCAACCAAAGACTTGTTGGGAAGAAGGTACAACCAAACAGCTCTAGAATGGTCATCAACTATGGTCAAAAAATATCGTGCGCCACAATATGTGGGAGTACGATAGGGTCCCCATAAGTCACAGTGAATTAAGTCGAAAATCTCCTTTGCATTATTGGGTGAATCTGGAAAACACTGACGAGTTTGTTTTGCTCTAAAACAAATATCACAACTCTTATTAGAAAGCTCACTACTGGAAAAAGAAAAATCTCTAACATCTTGGATTTTGTTGAGAACACGAGATGATGGGTGTCCCAAACGCTTATGCCACAAAGTAAAATCTTCATGGACACTTGAATTATTTGATAACACAACTTCGACCTCGCGCAAACGATACAATCCATCTCCTGCACGACCTGAGCCACAAGTGAACTATCAGAAACCAATTGTCCCAAAGATATGAGATTATTGTGAAATCCTGGCACCAGATAAACGTTTTATAAACATAAATCTGGTGAAATACGAATGGTGCCCTGTTGTGATGATATCACATTAGCACCAGCCGGTAATCGAACTGAAACTGGAGGAATAGCGCGTAGATCGTGAAAGAAATCTACACATCCTGTCATGTGATATGTTACGCCAATATCAATGATCCATAAACTACTCCGTTTCTTACCACTTAGTCGCTCAGTTTGATTTGATGTACTAGACATCCTTTGAATTGCACGCCACTGTTCATCAGATAAACCTCTTAAACCTTTCCTATTTGCGTCGGTCAGTGGAGGAATTGAGGTTGTGACTGCTGCATTCGCCGACGTGATCTGAGTGCTGTTGACATGTGGTTGAGTACCACGTCCACGACCGCGACCTGCAGACTTGTTCTTTGGGCGATCTTCCCACCAGTCCGGATACCCAATGATTTCAAAACATCCAGAAATGTCATGACTCGAACGACGACATCCGGTGCAATAGCGAGATGGATTTTTGTTTCCAGGTACAAACTTTGCTGTTGATGATTGCTGTGAAGAGTGTACTTGTTTTGCTGAATCACGAGTGACATTATTAGCGTGATGACTCACTTGTGTTGAGAAGCTCATTAGCTCAGTCTCAATTGATCTAGATGAATTAAGAGTCTCGTTTTGAACAATAGTTTGATACACTGTATCAAGGTCAGGAAGTGGAGAAAGTGCACAGATTTGAGATCGAACCGCGCCATGAACCTTATCATCCAAGCCAGCCAAAAAATCATGTACCTTTAGCACGTCAAGCTCCTTATCTCGAGCAGTATTCAAGTCACATGTGCATAAACCACAAGTACAAGTTTTTGACTCTGTACATTCTTTAATTCCATCCCAAATTTTTGTTAATTTGCCGAAGTATTCATCAACAGAGGAGTTGTTTTGTCTGCACATAGACAACGAATTACGAAGCTGCTGAAGACGAGCTCCGCTTTTTACCGAGAAACGCCGCTTGATGAGTTCCCAGAGATCACGAGCAATTTCTCGAGTAGATATGGTTGTCCTAAGGTTTGGATCATTCGTAAGTTTAATCCATCCAACAATCAGATGGTTATTTGCGATCCAGTCGACGTATTGTGGAGAATCAACTGCCGGTTTTGTTATGCTTCCATCTAGTAATCCGAACTTCTTGCGAGAGCTCAGAGCCATCCTGAAGTGAAGCGCCCAATCATCGTAATTTGACCCAGTAAGCAAAGGCTGAGAGATAACAGCTCCAGGATTATCTCCTGAAGTTAGGTCATAAGGTGATATGGTTTTAGGAGTGACCATCGATAACAAAAGAAACCGAGAGGTTTCTTATTGATAACGAAGAAGAAAAGAAAATTTAGGGTTTTTTGGATCACTGCTCTGATACAATAACAAATATAATAGAATGAATTTTGTGTAACATTGATCGAAGACCTTGAGATCAGAATTTATACAGATCGAATTGAATAGAATCTAAACTGATCCCAAACATAATAGGAATCCAGTTGCTTGTAGACTAAGCTAACTTATCCGAGATATCCGTAATAAAAATGACGACACAATGGATTAGATCAATAGAAACAAGAGTAGTAATTATGACTTCTGTTCTGCTTCAAAGTGGGTTTGACATGGAGTACTTAGGAAAAACAAATAAAAGCACGAAAAAAAGACAATGAAAGGACGAACAACAACTCTAATAGAAAGATGATAGGTGATTCTAAGCACGTTCTCCACGAATCCGTCTAGCCAATTGGATATCTTTGGGCATTATTGTAACTCTCTTAGCGTGAATTGCGCATAGATTTGTATCCTCGAACAAACCCACTAGGTATGCCTCTGCAGCTTCCTGGAGTGCTAACACGGCGTGGCTCTGGAATCTCAGATCCGTCTACAAATTTCAATCAATTTTAGGTTCGATTACAACAATTTGCAAGCTTTATTCAACAATCTAAATTAGACTTACCTTGAAATCCTGAGCGATTTCACGAACAAGACGCTGGAATGGAAGTTTACGAATCAACAATTCCGTGCTCTTCTGGTATTTTCGAATCTCACTGATTCATCAAATAACTTATTAGATCTCAAATTCCAAGGAACAACGAATGAGATTGTAAAATGGAGAGAATGAAATCGTTACCGAAGAGCGACGGTTCCTGGACGGTAACGGTGAGGCTTCTTAACTCCTCCGGTGGTCGGCGCGGATTTTCTCGCCGCCTGTGTTAGATAAACAACCAATATGAAACCCTAGATCCCCTTTTTCTCGTAAAAATCAAAAGCTAAGAATAAGAACAAACCTTGGTGGCGAGCTGCTTCCGAGGAGCTTTTCCTCCGGTAGATTTCCTAGCAGTTTGCTTCGTACGAGCCATATCTTCTTCTCACGTAGAACGAAACTGAGAGATGATTTCAGAGACGAAAACCTTTTAGAGAATGTTTGTGTTTTAACTATAGAGAAACGTTAGAAAAAATGAATGATTTATATAATAGTCCGAGGAGGAGAATGTGTTTTAAGTCGGTTAATATTTTTTGAGATTACAGGAGACCGTACGATTTGGATATGTTTTAACGATCCAGATGTGATGTACGGAAACTAAAACTTACGTGGCGATCAGCGTCTTTGATTCCTATTGGTCAATTTTTGGTTTAAGGATCTTAATAAAAACTACTTCCGCATCTGAAACTTGATTAGTCTTTCATCTTCGAATCGGAATCCGGAGAGTTTGGTCGGCTTGGCCCACAGGCCCATTGTCCATAAGTATCCATCTTCGAATCGGAATCCGGAGAGTTTGGTCGGCTTGGCCCACAGGCCCATTGTCCATAAGTATCTCAATGCTTGACTTAGAGCTAAGAACAATATGTATTTCTTTCTAAAGTCTCCATTAGGCTAGTTAGTCGAACAAAATTCAACACATGATAAGTAGTGCAATGGGTTATGTTGAATGAGGTGGAGGAAAGAAGTGTTGAAATAAGTCAACACTTGTTGAATCGATTTTCTTTCTTTTTTTTCTTTTTTTAATTTAAAAGTTGATTAGATAATGGCATGTGCCTGGTTCTTTTAATTCTTGAGATTTTTTATCCACCAAATAGTTTGAGCTACATTATCTCATAATAAAATATCATTTCTATTTATAGAAGTTATATCAAAATTCATCAATTTTTTTACTCTATAAATAGAAATTTGTTTCATTTGATTTGGACAAAGAAAAAAAATCAATAATGGATCTCAACAATACTGGATCTAGATCTAGATCTAGAACACATTGTCTTCTGGATCTGGGTTTCTCATTGAATGTGGGGTAGTGTGTTGAATATAAAATAGAAAATAATAAATGGTAGGGTGGGTGTTGAATTTTATTAAACAACATGATTGTACAGTATAAAAATTGTTTGAGTGTTGAATTAATATGTGGAAGAAAGAGAAAATGAGGTGGAGTGTTAAAAGTGAAAAAAAAATGAGGTGGAGGTGTTGAATAATTTACTGTATTGTACATAGCCTTAGATTTCCATACTAATGAATAAATAATTAAACTCATTTTTCAATTGTATTGAATGGTCTCTAGGAATGCAGACGCCCTCGTTAGAGGTGTCAGAAGAGTGGAGGGTTATTCATGAGTCGTCCACATTTAAATTAGTTTGGACATTTTTATCTAGTTTATTTGTGTATACGTCAAAAACAAACGAACTCAGTTATATTCGCAGAGCAAATCCTATTAAAACTGGATGATTATTGGACGTCCAATAAATATGAAATCTAGGTCAATATTAAATGGGGAAAAATGTTTCATGATTGCGAACAAATTCATATATATGTGGACATATCCATTTAGATTAAGAAAGATCCAATAATCATACCTTTTTTAATGGTCTATTGGCGTAGAAATCCATTTGAACACAAACACACGGTCATAATTTAGTCTAAAACTAAATTTGTCCACAAAAAATGAAATTAGATATTAGACATCCATTTGAACGCGAAACACCTCAATTTAAAATATAGCTCCCATGCATCCAATGATTAGATACTGAATGTTTATGTAACAGGTGACTCAAGAACTCAATCATATACGTCCATACCAGATATTGATATATTTTAAAAAAAAGTTTCTTGCAAAATTGTTGTTATTATAAATACTTTGACTAAGAAAGTTTTAGTGAACCTAGCTAGAATAAGGTTCAGCTACAAGTTGTGATTCATGTGATATATTGGTGGTGGATCATTAAATTGCACAGTCCAATCATTAGAGATACATTCATACGAATTTCCTCCACAACGGAGATTCATTTTCTGACCAAATCAAATAAATATGAGTTCATTATTTGAGCAATCTCGCAGTTGATGTTAAGATGCTGGAAAGATGACTAAATACATGGCTTTGTATGGGCACTTACTCTACGGATTTCTTGGAACTCTTCACCTTTTTTTTGCCAACTGGAACTCTTCACTATATTTTTCCTTTCAGTTTTTTTTTTTTTTTGTTAAGCACAACTTCTTTTTCTTGCATTTTTTTAACTACAATGAAATTTAATAGATAAAAAAAAATTTACAGCATATAATCGAATATAAAGACGACAATAGCAACATATAGAAATGGATGCAGAAATAAAATAATGGGTAGAAACAAAGATAAACGATGTCAATTATTAGAGCATCTTGGTCTTGATTGCTTTGTTCGTCTAAAGCTAGAAAATTTTCTTCTATTTGGATTTTCGAGTTGATCTAAAGACCTCGAGAACTTCGGTGATAACAGCGTATAATTGATTAAACTGAGAGATATTTCGTGGCATAAATGAAACCCATAGAGAGTAAATCGTAACTCAAACAAGTTATATCTATAAACAATTATGAGCTAACTCCATATACCTGTCGAGCTACGGAAAATTTTTCTTGCATTTAAGTGTAGATTTGTTAATTGAAATTCATATAATGTTTTTGTAAATAATACTACTTAATTAATCAGATATGTTAAAATACTATAGTTCTCCTACATGCCTTATTTGACTGGTTGTTTAGGAACAGTCTTTGTCCCAATATACTACTTAATTAGTCACATATGTGAAAATATAAATTAAAATATACACTCTATGTTGCTATTCTTATTTACTTATACATAAATAATCAAACATACAATTTTAATCTGAATTACTTGCTTTAAACAAGTATATACATTTTGTCTATTTTAAAATTAGTTAAAACTGTGACCCACAGAGTCAAAAAAAAAAATAATAACAATTTGTTGAGCTGGTTGTCACGGACTGATCATTTGATCGGATCAGGACGTGCGGCCTTAGCACCTTTCCTCG